>PVKP010005521.1:0-88883 GCA_004027715.1 Plecturocebus donacophilus | reverse complement strand
CTGAGTGGACGTCCGGCTTGTTGGTGATGAAGTTTTTTCTGTTTCTTAGTTTTCCTTCGGGGGGCGCCCCTTCCCCACAGAGCTGGGCCTTCCCGGGTTCAGCTGTGCTCGCTCTCTCCTCAGCGCTTCCAATTGCTGTTCTCCTTGTGGGGATGGGACCAGCGGAGCCTTTGGGCACCCAGTCCCGTACACTCCGCACCAAGAAGCGCCGCGCTGGCCAAAAGAGTTGCGCTTGCGACCCGGGTGGCTCCTTCGCCGGGAATCTCCTGGTCTGTGGGCATCAAAAATTCGTCTGTAATTGCGCGTCCACTCGCTCTCTGCGCTTTCACTGGGAGCTACAATCCTGAGCTGCTGCTACGTGGCCATCTTGGATCTCTCTCTGCCCGGTGATGAAGTTTTTTTTGTTTCTTAGTTTTCCTTTGGCGGACGCCCGTTCCCCACAGAGCCAGACCTTCCCAGGTTCGCTGTGCTTGCTGTGAAACTCTCAGTCCTCAGCGCTTCCAATTGCCGTTTTCCTTATGGGGATGGGACTAGCCGAGCCCGTCTGTCCTGTATACTCCGCACCGGGAAGCGCCGCACCAGGCGCCGGCAATACAGCCGCGACGGCCAAAAGAGTCGCGCTGGCGACCTATGTGGCTCCTCTGCTGGGAATCTCTCAGTCTGTGGGCAACAAAAATTCGTCAGAAAGTGCGGCGTCCACTCGTTCTCTGGGATTTCACTGGGAGCTACATTCCTGAGCTGTTGTTAATCGGCCATCTTGGATCTCTATCCTTTTTTTGAGAAGGAGTTTTGCTCTTGTTGCCCAGGCTGGAGTGCAGTGGCATAATCTCAACTCACAGCAACCTCCACCTCTTGGGTTCAAGCAAGTCTCCTGCCTCAGCCTCCCCAGTAGCTATGATTATGGGCATGTGTCACCATCCATGACCCATATTCTTTCAAAAAGCGGAGAACTGAGTGACAGATTCTTGAAAAATTTCCATTCCAAATGGATGAAACCTAAGATCAGCTATTTAAGGTGTCTCAGATGCTGAAAACCTAGCTTCCCAGGGTGGCCTGTTCTTGGCGACTCCAGACAGTGAATGTTTTACCAGGCTGTGTGTTCACTCCATTTGTTATTTGCTTAATTTGTTCATCTTTACAGGCACATGATGCTATCACACTTCATTCTATATGTCTGTACTGCTGATTTCTGTTAACTTAGCTCTACTTCCCCCTATGTTTGATGGATAGTTACTGTTTTAACCCCATATTGGGTTGTCTCTTCTATTCATTTACTCATGTACTCCCCTCTATTAACACTATATTATCCCTATAGCTGTATTGGCACAAGATCAGCCTTTGAAAACATTCTTTGTGTGTTCTCTAATGCCAATATTATGACTATACTTTTCTGGTTGTTGAGTGATTTATGTGGGATGAGTGTAAACCTCTTGCTGAAGTTAAGATGTATCATGTAAAGACAAGCTTTGGTTTATCAAACTTAGATCCAGGAGTAAAAGTTTCCCTAATGCACCAGGATGTGTTCTTCCCATAGCCATACTTCATGTTTATTCTTCAGGAGGATTAAGTAATGAGACAGCTATGAGTGCTTGGATCAGGCATTTTCCTTTGTGAGGGTTGGAGAATGATTTTTCTCCCTTTTCTTTTCGTTAGCTACTGTGTGAATTCTCCTAAAGCTACTGAAACAACGACAACAGTTTATATGCCAGGCATCTCCAGGACTTGTGCTTTGTGCACAGCTCTCATCTAAATAAATATAAATACTTTCTCTGTTTCTCATTCAACTTCCCCAAATTTCTGGTTCTGCTGTTGCAACTTCATCAAACCCAGAGCCCACCTGGCAGTAGCAGCTGCTGGCCCAGGTCAAACTTGGGGAGTGGAGCTGCCTTCCAGGTGCATCCTGCGTGATCCTGACTTCCTCCTGACAGTCCCAGGAACCCCCACTAACTGCTTTCGTGGTTGCATGTGAAAACGTTTGCCTTTCTAGAAATCTTGTAATTCGTCTCCAGAAGGCTGGGCTATTGGCTCCCGCAGGATTGTTAGCTGGTCTAGACCCCGCCCCTTCTTCTCCAGGCTTTTCCCACCCGCTGCCCCTCTCCTGGCTTTGGGCCTCAAGCCTGGGTCTCCAGGCACCACCTGGTTGGCTTACTGTTTCTCTGTGACGCTGTTTCTAGCTAGTTATAATTGGCAGGCAACCAGAAGCCTCATCTGCCAAGGGCGGAAGTCATGTCTGAAACAGGCTTCTCTCTGAAGACTGTGGACTAACCCAGCATCTTGCCACTTCATTTGGGACTTCCTCATTCTTAGTACATAACTGTGTTTGACCCTCAGGGATGACTAATGTTTCCTGGCTTCCATACAGTTGACTCCTCCAGAAACTATCTGGCTCACTCTCAATTTCCTGTAGCCCTACATCCTAATTACAAAAATGGGAAAACCATATCTAGAGTCCCATGGAAAGAAAAATAGAACCCGCATATGTGCCTACAATTCATCCATTCTCAGTTCATTATTTTTAAAATGTAGCTGATGGTTTGGTTCTGAGACCAGATGGTCCAAAAATTACCATTCACTCATGGTAGGGTCGTCAACTACTATAATCTTTCAGAAAAGGAATTTAGTAATATATGTCGGGACCATGTAAAAACCCCTTAGAATTGCTCAGTCTACTCTTATGAATTTATTCTAAAGATATCAATATACGTGGACCAAAATTTGTGTGCAAGTATATTATGTAGAATTTCTGTATGGAGAAAATTTGGAGACAGCCTAGCTGTCCAAAAATAGGACAAAATAAAATGTGGTACAGCATTATAGTGAAATATTATATAACCATTAAGTTATGTTCTTCAACAGTATTTTTAAAATAAGGAAAATTCCAACATTTTTGAAGAATCTTTTGAAAAACAAGAGTACAGACCAGGCACAGCAGTGCACACCTACAATCCCAGCACTCTGGGAGGCCAAGGCAGGTGGATCACTGGAGCCCAGGAGCTGGAGGCCAGCCTGGGCAACACAGTGAGACCCTGTCTCTACAAAAAATACAAATAATTAGCCAGGTGTGTTGGTGCACAGCTGTGGTCCCAGCGACTTGGGAAGGCTGAGGTGGGAGGATTGCTTGGGCCCAGGAGTTTGAGGCTAAAGTGAGCTGTGATTCTACCACTGCACTCCAACTTGGGTGACAGAGTGAGACCCCATCTCAAAATGAAATAGAATTTAAAAAGAGGACATGCATGAAAAGTGGAACATAACACTTTAGGTAATAATATCCCAGTCACATAGATGTGTGTAGGGCAAACACAGAAGCATTCATAGTATTTATCTCTGGTGGTAGAATTACTGGTGATGTAAAAAAAAATACATTTTTCTGAATATTCTAAGTGTTCTACAATAAATGTGTTACTTCCCTAATCAGAAAAACAATTGTTATTTGTTAAAAGAAATTAGGCCCAAAAAAAAGCAAAAACACAAAAGCCTTGCCTGTTTTTTATTTTCCCCTGTTTTACTACATCCTTTCTCACTGATGTAGAAAAAAAGGGAAATAATATTTATGGTGCCAAGAATGTAGATCCTTCCTATACCTTGGAAGGTACATGTGTATCTCTCCCATTTTGAAGGTAATAAACCAAAGAAGTCACTAAAGAAAAGGGTGGCAAAAATAAAATATGACTGCAAGCCCACCAACCCCAAAGGCATATTCTCAATCTACACTGTCCCCACCTGTGATATTTCTAGTTGCATCTTTTTTTGTACCTGGGCTTTCTCATTTCATCAAAATAAACTTTCCTTTGGTAACAAAGATGTTCTACTTTCTGTAAAATTTTCATTCCAGCTAACTTTCATTGGCTAAGATTTTGTCTAAGTAGTACCAATGCTTTAAATAATCATGCTAAAAATACAGCCTAATTGGTCTGAATGAAATTGAACAACTGCAATTGTTCAAACAAGCTGGATGCAGCATTTTTGCACGTGTCTCATCATTTTGCTACAGTAATCATTGCAAACAAATGTCTGATCCACAAATCTCAGAGAAGTCATAGTTTCATGGGATCAGCTTGGAGAAGCTGCCACCTCTTCCATCCCTCCGAGAACATCCTCCTACTTGGTGGTATTAGCATTCTGCCTGACCAGGTGAAGGCCTGGCAGGTTGTAGGAAGCCTCCGGTGGGAGCTCACCAGACCTTGAACACCCCTTGTGTATCACCCCAAATTGAATGTGGTTATGCAGACAGCCTTTAACAATCCTTGTCACCTGGATCTGAAATACAGCTTTAATGATGTCACGTGTGTCATCTTGTCACTTGCCTGCACCCGCAGATCCCCTGCTGCTGTGTGACAATGACCACTGTGCTGTGCTTGTCTGTTACCCTGTGACCCAGAAGGAACTGAGAGACATACCTGAGTTGAGCAAAGCCTAGCTATTATCCCTCACACCTTATGAAAAGGAAATGGGGGCCAGAGAAGTGAAACAATTTGCACAAGGCCCTGTGGCTTCCAGTGCATGCATCAGAGCTGCTGCCGCATGTGGCTTTTGAGCACTTAAAATGTGGCTTTCTGAAATAAGATGTGCTGTAAGAGTGAACTATGCCCTGGACTTCTGAGATGTGTTTTGAAAAAGTATGTATAATATCTCATCAGTAATTTTTATATCAATGGCATATTTAAATGTTCATTTTGGATACACTGAGTTAAATAAAATATACCACTAAAATTAATTTCACTCTTTTTTATTTTTATCTTTTTAAATATGGTTACTAGGAAATCTTATTACTAATGTGGCTCGCATCGAATTTCTATTAGCAGCAATGTCTCAGAACTCTGTTTTCTTCATCTGTTAAATGATGTTAACAGTGAGAATACCTGTTAAGTTCCCAAGACGGTAAATGTCCTATAACTGCTTGTGTTCTTCCACCACTTTTTCACCAGAACACCAAGTCTCCTGACTTTCACTTGTGTGATCCAGATAAATTCAAAACCATTGTTCCATTTCCATCCAGATTTATCCTGAGTAGGGGCCTTTTTTTTTAGTCATGTGTCATTTGAAGTCTTATGATTACAGTTTGTAAACAGCAAGTCAGAAGTTGGAAACTCAGCCAAGATTCTGAAACTGCCTTGCCTAAAGTAGAGGCATCAGAGAATGCACCTATTCATAAACCCTTCCCAGGCGCTTGTGAAAAGATACACTGACATTTAGGCAGGAAATGCACACAAGGTAATTCATTCCCATTGAAGCTCACGGAGCGTCAATCTGGTTGTGATATGATTTATTCCAGTCCCCCTCACCACACCAGCCTCATGGTCAAGACTGATGTCAGTGCAGGACCCATAGCTCCTCTCTAGGACCTGTGCTGGGTAGCTGTACACAGGTCAACCCTCCAGAGGTCCTAGAGCCGGCTCTCATTCTCTCTGTGGTGACAACTCACCCAAGTGGGCTCAGAGGCTGCGATCGACACCTCACTGGCCACTACAATCAGTTCTCTTGTCCACCTGCCAGAAGACAGATGAATTCATCCGGCAGCCAGCCCAGGACTCCTGAGAAAACAACTCGAGATAATTTATGAGTTGATTTATGCCACTTTTCTTTCCACAGAGAATTTATGGTGGCTGTGTAATGCAAGTGGCCTTTTGTTGAATTTACAAAATTATCTTCTCATTTCATGTTGAGGATGTCCTAGTAGGGAGTGAGAAATTCATCTGCTATAAGGCCCAAACAGTTATGCTGATGAGGAGCAAGGCAACAGGGAGTAGTGGAGACTGTGTCCAACGGAAGAGCACCTGACCCAGCCGCAGGGGCAGCAGCTGCCAGTCCAAGCCGGTTGTTGCCTTGTAATGACGCTCTTTGCGTTGCAAATCCTTTGATTTGTTACAAAAAGTCAGTCACAGATTTTAATGTGGTGAGCTCCCGATTTTTGAAGTGTGGGGCTGAATGAACCTGCCCTTTGGTCCAGTTCAGCCAGCCGGTTGATAGTCTCTGACCTGATTTGTTTGCTTGTATAAATGGCAGGCTTTCATGCCAAGGATTCTAACTTCATGTTCTTTTTTATTCCCTCTACCCTTCATCCTCTTTCCACAGTGCAAAGCATTTATACCAATTATGATTTTCAGAATTAGACTCCAATTTACTATCCTTATAATGGCTCCAGGCTCATCTTTTTAGTTATTTCCTTTTGTGTCCTCTTCCTTTTTTCTCAAAGTTCTCCAGAGAGGAGGGGAAGAGAGAACAGGAGTCGATAATGGCCCTTTTCGAGCCACACACCCTCATCTTTAAGAAAATGTGGCTGAGTCTCCCTCTCTGTGTTTTATCTTCTGTGTTGCCAAAGCATTGCTGGAATGTCAGGGCTCAGGAGAGAAGAGAAGGACACCAGCTGAGAATCCGGAAGATCTCTCCTTTTTTTTTTTTTGAGACGCAGTCTTGCTCTGTCACCCAAGCTGGAGTGCAGTGGCACAATCTCGGCTCACAACAACCTCCGCCTCCCAGGTTTAAACGATGCTCCTGCCTCAGCCTGTTCTTTGTTTTAAGGCAGCAGTGGACAGTTAAAGGCATGCCCGATGTGCCTCCATACACCCTCTGCCAGGTGTGACTGAGCTCCCACCCGCCTCCCCAGGTGCCTCCCACCTATGGGACACTTTCTTTTCTGGGGCTTGTCCTGTGAGAAGGGCCATTGCCTCCTAATGTTCTCCCCCGTTCAACTAGATACTTTGTCTTTGATGACAAGCCCTGGGGTCCCAAAGAAACCTGGGCTATTTCTGCATAAGTAACCAGAATCTGTAAGTCAAATTCGGTTTTGGTAATTGTCTAAGAAGTAAAAGTCTAAGAGGTAGTTTGTTTGGTTCTTTGTTTTTTCTTTTTTTTTCCCTAGAGTGTTGATAAAGATACGGATTAGGCCAGGCATGGCAGCAGCTCACACCAGTAATCCCAGGGTTCTCAGAGGCTGAGGCAGGTGGTCGCTTGAGCCCAGGAGTTTGAGACCAGCCTGGGCAACATCAGAAGAGACCCTTCTCTACAAAAACTTTATAGCCAGGTGTGGTGGTGCGTACCTGTGGTGCCAGCTACATGAGAGGCTGAGAGCAGAGGATCATCTGAGGCCAGGAGCTCAAGGCTGAGCCCAGATGGCACCACTGCACTCCAATCTGGGCAACAGAGCAAGATTCTAGTCTCAAAAAAAAAAAAAAAAAGATGTAAATTGACTTCTGTGACAGGAAGCAGGTCCAGACGACTGTTTTTCAATTGACAAATAGAAATCATATATATTTATGATGTATTTTATGATGTTTTGATATATAAATACATTGTGGAATGACTAAATCACACTAACATAAGCAATCTACTCTCTTAGCACATTTCAAGTATACAATACATTGTTATTAACTGTAGTCGCCATTCTGTGTAACAGATCTCTTGAACTTCTGTCTAACTGAAAATTGGTGTTCTTTGACCAATAGCTCCCCATTCCCTATCACCCCTGCCCCGAATCCCTGTAACCACCATTCTACTTTGCTCCTATGAGTTCGATATTTTTAGGTTTCTCTTATGAATGAAATAATGTGGGATTTGTCTTTCTGTGCCTAGCTTATTTCACTTAGCAAAATGTCCTTCAAGTTCATCCACAGTGTTGTAAATGACAGAGTTCCCTTCTTTTCTAAGGCTGAATGGCATTTCATTACATTTATATACCGCATTTGAAAAATCCATTTAACCATTGATAGACACTTACGTTGATTTTTATCTTGGGTATTGTGAATAACATCACAGTGAACACATAAGCGCAGATAACTCTTTGCCATACTGGTTTATTTTCTTTGTGAAACAGGGTCTCATTCTGTTGCCCAGGCTGGAGTGCAGTGGTATGCTCAGGGCTCACTGCAGCCTCGACCTCCCAAGCTCAAGCGACCCTCCTGCTCAGCCTTCCAAGTAGCTGAGGCCACAGGTGTACACCAGCACACTCAGCTAATTTAACAATTGTTTGTAAAAATGAGGTCTCCCTATGTTGCCCAGGCTGGTCTTGAACTCCTGGACTCAAACAATCCTCCTACCTCGGCTTCCCATAGTGCTGGGATGATAGGCCTGAGCCACCACCCCCAATCGATATACTGATTTCATTTCCTTTGGATATATATGGTAGTTCAATTTTTAACTTTTTGAGGAAGCTCCATACTGTTTTTCCATAATTATACTAACTTACATTCCTACCAAGTGTGTAGCAGGGTTTCTTCTCACCACATTTCCTTGTTGGTGCTCAGAAGTCAAAATTTGGGCTGGATGCAGTGGCTCAAGCCTGTAATCCCAACACTTTGGGAAGCCGAGGTGGGCAGATCACCTGAGGTCAGGAGTTCGAGACCAGCCTGGCTAACATGGTGAAACCCCATTTCTACTAAAAATACAAAAAATTAGCTGGGTGTGGTGGTGCACACCTATAATCCCAGCTACTTGGAAGACTGAGGCAGGAGAATCACTTGAACCTGGGAGGCGGTGGTTGCAGTGAGCCAAGATCGCACCATTGCACTCCAGCTTGGGCAATGAGAGTGAAACTCCATCTCAAAAAAAAAAAAAGAAAAAAAAAGTTAAAATTTGAAGAACTACAATATTGCTATGAAAAATGTTAAAGCACTTTTATGGGAATTGAAAGAAAACAGCTGCAATTTCAGGAAACTGATTGAGAAACACTTGGTAACGCAACATTTGCTCCACCTGCACAAAGCCCAGACATGCAAAGAGAAGGCTGTCACATTTGTCCATGGATAGACTACAGCGTGAGAGAATACAGCCCTTAGGCAGCAGGTCACAATGGGTTCTGTCAGGTCAGAATAAATAATAAATAATAAATAAATATTATTTATTATAATAAAATTAAAAGCGTAGTCTGTTCTACTACACTTTTAAGTAGGAAGAACAGATTCCCATCAAACACTTGCTAAATGAAACACAATGTTCAAAGTACAAAGTTCTTTGTACTTTGTGGTTCTGAGTGTGCCTACCATGTGCATGGGGTTTGCTCTTTAAGGGGTTGTCCCCTCAGTCTTGGAGCCTGTGAGACTCTTAGATTTCTGTAGCTAGTGACACCAATAAAGATATTTCAAATTTCTCTCTAGGGAACAGGAGAACAGCCTAATCCTGACTTCTGGGGATTTGGTATATCCAGAGACTGTTTTATATTTGAGGGCATATGTCTTTGCCTCTGCATTTTGTGTTCAGGATCTCCAAGGTGGGTGTGCCATGCTTTCCCCATGACCCCCTTAAGTTCGAATTTTAGGGCACATACACGGTCTGCTTTTTAATTTTTTTTTTTTTTTTTTGAGATGAGGTCTTGCTATGTTGCCCAAGCTGGTCTCCAGCTCCTGGGCTCAGGTGATCCTCCTGCTTCAACCTCTCAAGCAGCTGAGACTAAGACATGAGCCACTGCATCAGCCCAAATGGTCTACATGTTTTGATCCAGGGCACGACTTGATGCTTCACATTTTGCATTCTGAGTCCATTATCGTTCCCAATCTTATGATTTGAGATACATTTTATAGCTGCCAGAGCATGGTGTGCAGCCATTGTTTGAGGCATTCCAGGCTCTCTGTGGGTGCATCTCCAAGCGTATAGTGATGCAGGGATGTGGCTAATTTTCCTCCAGCTTCAGTCCTCAGAGAGGCTGCACTGGAGAATGGCTCATACAGGAAACATGATCATATAACTCGCACTTCAGCAGTAGATCCTAAATGTCCCTAAAGTGAGTCTGCTGCCTCCCACTGTTTTGTCACCTGGTGTCCACATTTCTTGGTATTGCTTGCCCTCATGCCCATCTCTTGGAAAATCTGCTGCCTTGGCACAGGCAACTGGTATAGAATTGGGCATCTGGCCAGAGCTGGCCATTCACAAGGCCTCTGTAGGCCTCATCCAGGCCACAGTTGAGTGACCCAAGGGTGGGGCCTTCACCTACATTGGGCTCATCAGCCTCCTTTCTTGGAATTTTAAAACTGGAAATGATAGCAACTGAGTGCCCGCCCAGTGGATAGAATTGTAACACGGAACTCTGCTAATGGAGAAACATCTGCAGTTAGCAAGCACAGTGAGGCCACCACCCGGAGAGGCAGAGCTGGAGGGAAGGCATCCCCAGGGAGTTTGAGTCCAGCTGTCCATAAAGCTCATCATCCTTTTTTTTTTGAGGTGGATCTCATTCTGTTGCCCAGGCTGGAATGGAGTGGTGCCATCTCAGCTCACTGCAACCTCTACCTCCCGGGTTCAAGTGATTCTCCTGCCTCAGCCTCCCAAGTAGCTAGGATTACATGGTGAAACTCCATCTCTACTAAAAATACAAAAAATTAGTTGGGCACCACCACTCCCAGCTAATTTTTTGTATTTTTAGTAGAGATGGAGTTTCACCATGTTGGCCAGGCTGGTCTCAAACTCCTGACCTCAGGTAATCCACCTGCTTCAACTTCCCAAAGTACTGGGATTACAGGTGTGAACCACCATGCCTGGCTGGCTCATCTTCATCCCAACTCACTTGCAGCTTCTACCACAGCACGCTTCTATAGAACTCCCTTTTTGATAACTTTTGTTCTAATTGGGCTCTGTCAACTTGCAACCAAAGTTATCCTCATTATTGTAGAGAAGGTAGATCTGTGCTGTCAATATATACAAGTATAAAACAACTACATTTTATGCCTGGGGTATATTCCTAAAGACCTTTTATGATTACACTGGACAGGTATTTCTGTTTTGCAACCAAGATGGCACTGTCATCATTACTGTAAGCACAGTGTGCAAGGTACCTGGTCCTCCATCTTTAGAAAGTACAGCTTTCTAAGAATTGGGCAGCTATCAGAACCAAGTCGATATAGGCTCGACTGACAAGGGTCTGATTACATTGTTGAGGTGGCAACCATCCCGTACCATGGGTTCTAGTCTGGTCGTGACTATTATTGTGTCTTATAAAACGTAAAGGCATTTTATCCGAAATCTGTACTTGAATAGCTGTTATTCGCCCAAGTCCATTGTGTATAGTATAACCTAAAGTTGGGGTGGAGGTTAGTGGCTTCCTAATTAGATTTAAAAGTTACCTTTTGTCTCTCTGTAGAAGAGGAAGGGGCTAAGGCCTGTGTGGCTATGATGCATGGGAAAAGAAAGACTATGTTTATAGTGTTTATTTTCCCAATCGTAATAAAATCCTTATAAACTTAGTTTGGCTGGTTGAATGTGTCAGGGCAATGCAGAAGTGGTGGAAAGTGGTGATTCTCCACATACCCAACAGTTTGTTTGATTATGTAGAGAGGCTAAAGTCTGTGCCAACTCAGTAAATAAGTTACTCTCTGTGTGATTCCAACTTAGGCCCAAAAGTAGAATGTCAATTCATATCTTTATGTTACCCATCCCTTTTGTTTCTTTGAACAGGAGCTGAGGTCACTGTTTGGCTCACAGGAATAAGTGGGATCAGTCTCTTGTGTTCTGTTGGACTGTGCGACTTTATGAGAGACAGGTTTAATTTGAGATAAGTGGACCTAGCTGTTTATTCCCAGAAGTTAAACTGCAGTTGGGGTACTAAGGAGAACTTGATAGGGTCCCTTCCATTTTGGGGAAATTGATCTGCTGGGGATCTTTTTTCCAAGTTTTTAATAGGAACCAGTCTCCCAGCTGGGTTGTAATAAGATTTTCTTCCTTAGAATGGGAAGGGAGTCTTTGATTTCCATATTCAAGGAGTGACTTTTGCGCTTGTCCTAAATCGGCTACAGCATTTTGTACTTTAGAAGTATCTATGTCTATCAGGAAGTCTGTAGTTAAGAAAGGCCTTCCATACATTATTTAAAAAGGGTTGAGTTGTGGATTTCCCTTGGGGTCGTGTGAACTTGTAACAAGGTTACAGACAATAAAGACAGTCAGGATTCTGATGTTTCTTGGCATACTTTAGTGAGAGTCCTTTTTGGAGTTTGATTGGGTCTTTCTACTTTCCCTGAAGACTATGGTATCTATGCTGAGTGAACGTGGTGCTGAATTCTTGGGGCCGAAGTTATGTTTTGGGTAATTGTTGTGAAAGATGGACCATTACCATTCTATAAGTTTTCTTAGGCAGCCCAAATCCAGGAATTATTTCCTTTACTAGGAGTTTATAAAATTCAATTGCCTTTTCAGGATAGGAAGTCTCGATTCAACTGGTAAAGGTGTTGACAAATACTAACAAATATTTAAACCATTTACATGGTGGCATCTGAGTATAATCTATTTGCCAATTTTCACCATGGCATGTTTTCTTATAATGAACAGGCCTTACTAAAGGAGGAGGTAAAGATTGGTTATTTGGGTTATTCCAGGCACAGAGTTCACAGGCCTGAGTTACTTGCTTTATTGTTTTAAGCCTTTTGCTATAAAAAGTTGAGACATCTATTGAAACAGGGAATCTATTCCCAAATGAATAGAGTCATGTAAATGCTGAATTATTTTCTACTGATTAGTACCAGGTACCAATAGTCCATTGTCATTGATAAGCCAGTCAGAAGGATCTTGAATTAAACCGCAATCTTTAGCCTGTTCTTGCTCCTTTTAGTATTTCTCGGTTCTGTTATTACTGGGCAGAGGGCACTAACATGTCTACAAGTCCAACTGGCTCTTTTCATGCCCTTGTTTCAGTTGTTGTATCTGTAAAAAACTTTCCCTTTATCACATAGAACCTCTTTTTGATGTCTTCTGTAATGGATTACAGTTACTTCCTTGTGCAGTAAAACAGTATCTAATAGATTCAGAACTTCCAAATGATGTTTTACAGGAAAACCTTTAGCAATTAGGAGTCCCCGCTCCTTCCAGATGGCAGCATGAAGTACCAGAAAGGCACACTCAGAATCACTGTAAATATTGATTCTTAAGTCCTTTCCTGATTGCAGGCCTCTAATAAAAGGTATTAATTCTGCCTTTTGAATTGAGGCAGAAATTGGTAAGGCGTGAGATTCAACTACCTTATGTTGACTGACAACAGCATACCCAGCTTTCCTATTTCCCTGGTGCAAAAAGACGCTTCCATCTGTAAACCATTCTACCTCAGGGTTATCTAGAGGCTCACCTTTTAAATCTGGCCTGCTGGAGTAAACTTGCTCCATAACTTGTATACAAGAATGATCGGCTGGGAGCTGTGGCTCATGCCTATAATCCCAGCACTTTGAGAGGTCAAGGTGGATGGATCACAAGATCAGGAGTTTGAGACCAGCCTGACCAACATAGTCAAACCTGTCTCTACTAAAAATACAAAAATTAGCTGGGCATGGTGGCATACACCTGTAGTCTCAGCTACTCAGGAGGCTGAGGCAGGAGAATCACTTGAACCCAGGAGGCGGAGGTTGCAGTGAGTTGAGACCACACCATTGCATTCCCGCCTGGGTGACAGAGTGAGATTCCATCTCAGAAAAAAAAAGAATGATCTAGGGTGCCTGTGAATTCAGGTAAGTAAGTAGCTAGATTTAAAGTATGGCATACTTTAAGAGTTACATCAGGAGTGTCTAGCAACAAAGCTTGATGTTTGAATAAAAGTCCCCCGTCATCCACTGGTGTCGTTTAGTTTCTAGGACTCCTTGTACTTGGTGTGGGGTTAAAACCTCCAGATGTTGTCTTAAAGCCAGTTTATTTGTTTCATCTACTAAAACAGCAGTTTCTGCAACTGCCCTGAAGTATTTAGACCATCTTGAAGTGACATGGGCTAGTTGTTTAGAAAAATATGTAACTGGTCAGGGAATATCTCCCAATTTCTGGACAACGGCACCAAGGGTGGCTCTTTGTTTTTTCAGTCATTTAAAGGAAAAACAGCTTATCAAGATTAGGGATCCCCAAGGCTGGAGTTGATCCCAATTTCTCCTTGAGAATATTAAAAACTTGTTCACAATTACTATCCCATTCAAAAAGATCTACATCTGCTCCTTTCAGAGTCTCATATAAAGGTGTGGCTATATGCCAAAATCCAGGTACTCATAAACAGCAGAATCCTGCCATCCCTAGGAAAGCCCACAGACGTTTTCGAGTTTGGGGTTTTAGAATGTCCAAGACAGCTTCCTTTCGTTCTGGTGTTATTGTCTGGGTTTCAGGGGTTGGAACTTATTCTGAGTGTTTAACCTTTTGAGTTGAAATGTGGGCTTTGTGTGGCGAGACCTTATACTTATTAGTACCCAGAAAATTTAGTAACTGAATGATATTTTTGCCTGAGTTTCTTTTCGTTGAGCTAGTAACCAAAAAGTCATCCACATATTGGATAATGGTGTTTTTATTTAATTGTAACATCTTTAATTCTCTAGTCAGTGCATTTTTAAACAGATGAGTGTTGTCCCTAGACCCCTGGGGAAAAACTGTCCAAGTTAATTGAAAAACTAAATGACTATAAGGATCAGTCTATTCAAAGTAAAGATGAATTGTGAGTCACAGTATATTGGAATGCCAAAAAAAAGGCATCCTTAAGATCTAAGACCATAAACCAATCAGCATCCCCAGGGACCTGGGCTAACAGCGTGTAGGGATTGGGCACTACAGTATATGGGAATAACAGTCTCATTGATAGCTCGAAGATCTTGAACAAATCTATAGTCTCCATTTGACTTTTTAACTGGCAAGTTTGATGTATTACAAGGAGACTCACAGGGCCTTAACAACCCAAACTGCAAAGACTTAGCTATTAATGGTTGGATCCCTCTTCATGTCTCTGGCTTTAAGGGGTATTGTCTCTTCCAGGGGTATGGAATACCAGGCTGAAGTTGGATGCAAACTGGGGGAACATTTAACCTTTTGCCTGGCACTTTAGTGTCCCATACTATAGGATTTACTTGGGTGGTTACTTCAGTATGTAGAGTAGATAGGTCCACTGTCGACGTTCCTCCCCTCTCACAGGAAAGGAGAAGGAGCAACGCCTCATCTGTCTTGTGATTTCTAAAAGATAGTACTGTTTGCAGTTGAGTTAACAAATCCCTTCCCAGCAAGGGGATGGAGCATTCAGGCACGATAAGAAAGGCATACGAGAAAATCAGAGTCCCTGAAGAGCAGTTTAAAGGATAAGTAAATGGCGTTTATGGGCTTGTCCATCCATCCCCGTGATCCTACAGTTTTGGTGTGACTGTCCCACTATAATGGGTCAAAACAGGGCAAGCAGCCCCCATGTCCAAAAGGAAGTTAATAGTCTTACCTGCCATGTTAAGGGTTACCCAAGGCTTCTTCAGAGATATGGCTGGTTGTCCCATGGGAGTTGTGGCGGAAGGTCCCAGGCCCCGTCACTCTTGGGCTTGCGTAGCTATTCTGGCCATCATTAATTCAGGTGCTGATGGCCCCCTTCAGAGCACTGGGCAGTCCTTCTTCCAACAGCCAGTTTTCTTACAGTGTGTACACTGATTTATGTCCAAGGCATGGTGACGCAGATACTCAGCTTTGGGCTTTTCATCTTTCTGCTTTCCTTGTTGAGACCGAGAGTCAGGAGGTCGACCCCGTGTGGGAGGTGAGTTTAAGGCTGCAGTACAGAGTGCACCTTCTGGGAGGTCCTTCTTGTTCTTTCTGTTTCCTCTGTTTCGTCCCTGTTATTAAAAACTAAAAATGCCACATCCAAAAGTTGTTCCATAGGAGTCTGGGGACCCATAGTTGTTTTTTGGTAGTTTTCTACAGATATCACGGGTAGACTCGATTATAAAATGCACTCCTAAAAGGATCTGTACTTCCCTTGAGGCAGGATCAGTGTTAGTATGTTTCCTAATTGCCTCAACTAAATAGCCTTGAAACAAATCTAGATTCTCATCTTTACCCTGAGAAACTTCTTTAAACTTTTCATAGTTAATAGGCTTTTTCATATATTTCTTCATCCCTTCCAACAGACAAGTGACTACATGATCTCTTCTCCCCTAGTTCTCACTGCCTCTTTGATTATTCTCTTCTGAATCTTGATCTGGAACTGTTACACCTCCTGCCTGATATATATTATGGTTAGGGTTATGAGCCAATACCTCATCTGTATGGGTCCTAGTTGTCCCCAAAATGTGTTGTTTCTCTTCCACTGGACAGCACGGAGAAAACAAAACATTAAGCTCTGCAAAGCTAAACTATAGGTCAGGGTTAATTTCTCAAACTCATCTATGAATTTTCCAGGATCTTTAAGGAAATGACTAAACTTCTCTTTACATAGACCCAAATCAGACATAGAAAAGGGGACATGTACTCTTACAATGCCTTCTTCGCCATTTGCCACCACTCTGAGTGGCCAAAATTTCCCTTTGGAGGTTGGTAGGAGGCTCCACTACAAGTGGTACGTGCAGGGCTAAGTACCTCAGGGAGTGGTGGGCCTAGAGTGGGACTAGACAGGTAGGGAGGAGTGGATGAAGGATTCTCAATAGAACTTTCTGGTGGACTAAAGGGAGAAAGGGCCGACACATAGGAACCTTCAGAGCTGACAGAAGGAGGTTCTGCTCCACCCAGAAATGTCCATGGAACTGGGGTGCTGTACCAAAGCATCATCTAGTATGTCTGGTTCTTTTCCTTTCTTTCCTCTCATCAAACTTGCACATGTCTGCTGCAGGGTTTTATCCTGACTGAGCAATAAAACGCTTGAACATATGGTATTTCATCCCATTTTCCTTTTTGCTTACAAAACAAATCGAGCTGGAGTATAGAATTAAAGGCCACAGTTCCAGTAGGAGGCCATTTCTCTTGCTTTTCTAAATAATACCAAGGCCAAAAATATTACATAGAAACATCAATTTTCTCTTCTTCTTTTTTTTTCTTAGCTGGAGTCTTGCTCTGTCAGCAGACTGGAGTGCAATGGTGTGATCTCGGCTCACTGCAACCTCTGTCTTCCAGGTTCAAGCGATTCCCCTCCCTCCGCCTCCCGAGAAGCTGGGACTACAGGTGTGCGCCATCATGCCCAGCTAATTTTTTGTATTTTAGTAGAGACAAGGTTTCACCATGTTGGCCAGGATGATCTAGATCTCCTGACCTCACGATCCGCCCACCTCGACCTCCCAAAGTGCTGGGACTACAGGCGTGAGCCATCGCGCCTGGCCCAGTTTTCTCTTCTTAAGCCCATTTAGTTTAAACTGGTCCCAGTGTTCAATAATACATCTTAGTGGTGAGTCTTTTGGAATTGACACTGTGATTCCCATGAAGGAGGCAGGTGATGTTGCCAAACTTGTGGGATTCTATTGTCACTGGCCATATTCACTAAAAAGGTAAGAGAGGGGTTTTTTTGTTTGTTTGTTTTGTTTTTTTGAGACAGAGTCTCACTCTGTCACCCAGGCTGGAGTGCAGTGGTGCAGTCTCTGCTCACTACAACCTCCACCTCCTAGGTTCAAGCGATTCTCCTGCCTCAGCTTCCCGAGAAGCTGGGATTACAGGTGTGCACCACCACACCCAGCTAATTTTTGTATTTTTAGTAGAGACCGGATTTTATCATGTTGGCCAGGATAGTCTCAATCACTTGACCTCATGATCCACCCGCCTCAGCCTCCCAAAGTGCTAGGATTACAGGCATAAGGCACTGCACCTGACTGATAAGAGAGGTTTTTAAGGCCAGCTACATTAATGAGGGGATCTTTGCCAAAAACTGGATTATCTTATTCACACTATCTGAATAATTTAAATGAGCTGAGCCATGAATCTTAGATAAACCACAACATGGACTCCAACAAAAGAAATGTCAAATAAGGCAAAGGAAATGAAGAGGATGTAGATGGTGATACAGTTTGGCTGTGTCCCTGGACCCACATTGTATCTTGAATTACAGCTCCCATGATTCCCACATGTCATGGGAGGGACCTGGTGGGAGGTAATTGAATCATGGAGTGGGTCTTTCCCACTCCATGATTCAATTACCTCCCACCAGGGAATAGTGTGATAGTGAATAAGTCTCACGAGATCTGATGGTTTTATAAAGGGGAGTTCCCCTGCACACACTCTCTTTGTCTGCAGCCATGTAAGATGTGACTTTGCTCCTCTTCCGTCTTCTACCATGATTGTGAGACCTCCCCAGCCATGTGGAACTGTGAGTCAAATAAATCTCTTCCCTTTATAAATTACCCAGTCTCAGGTATGTCTTTATTAGCAGTATAAGAACAGACTAATAAAGACGAGAATGACAGAGTGAGCAAATTCTGGGCAATAGTGGCAGTGTGGAATAGGCAAGGCAAGCCAGTCTGCCTGAATCCAAGAAATGAAATAAGTGTTTGTTCTTTTGTTTGTTTGTTTAGTGTGCAAAATGAAACGAAACACCAAGGAGAAAAGTCTCCTCATTTCCATGCTAGTGCTCCTCAATCACACCTAGTGGGCATAGCAGCAACAAAACATAACCACATCTATCTAATCTCATTACTCATAGCTGTTAAATACCAAATCTCAATCAGCAATTTTAGAGACAGAGCCTTCAGTGCTTTTTTGTTCCCAACATTTCACAAGTAACTGGACGGAAATCAGGAGGCACACAGGGGAAGAGTAAGTTAATATCCCTAAGAGTGGTTAAATGAAGTCTCCTGAAAATAACAGTGAAACAGAGACAGCAACCAAGAAATTGACTCATGCAGCAAAGAGGACAAGGCAGATTAATACGAAGAGCATAGCAGTTAACACCCCATGGTGCCAAATCTGTTCTTAGCAGAAAGGGACTTTACTGAGAGGGGCCTCTAACCCCCGAAATCTTAGATGGACTCTAACCCTTTTAAGTTGGGCCTCTAACCCAAGGTCGGTCAAGTGTCCTTGCCTTTTATTAAGAGGGGCCTCTAACCCACTCTGTCTAAGGAGAGACTTCTAACTCCCCTAATTTGGGCCTCAAACCCAATCCCATCTTCTACCCAGACATATGCACCCCACTTACCTAAAGTCAGTCGATTGGTGTGTATAGATGATTTTTCTTTGGGTTGGGTGTCTCTTCAGTCTCATCCCTTCATGGTTTCTAGAAAGATGTTACAGGAAAGGGGTCCCAATCCAGACCCCAAAAGAAGGTTCTTGGATCTTATGTAAGAAAGAATTTAGGGCAAGTCCACAGTGCAAAGTAAAAGTAAGTTTATTAAAAAAGTAAAGTGGTGAAAGAACAGTTACTCCATAGACAAGAGTAGTACATTCCTGAAAGTAAGCGGAGGTACAATATTTGTTTATATATAAAATTTAAAAAAATCATGGGGAGATGGGTTTTGTTACAGGGTTTGTGATAAAAGATTAATTTTCTTCATTACTATATTTTGTAAGAAAATCAGGAATGTTTCTATTCTCAAGATATCAGGATATCAGGACATTCTCAAGTTTGGGTCTCTTCAGTAAATGTTATCAATCTGTTTCCTTGACCATAAACAGTCAGAAGATAGGAATACCTAACTTGCTGAGATTGCAGTCCAGTGAGTCTCAGTCTCATTTTCCTAGCCCTCATTTAAGAAGGAGTGGCTTTGGTCTGAATGCCTCTGACATTCCCACATGCTAATTCTTTTTTTTTTTTTTTTTAAGACACTGGGTCTTGCAGTGATGTGATCATGGCTCACTGCAGCCTCAACCTCCCAGATTCAGGTGACCCTCCTCCCTCACCCTCCTGAGTAGCTGAGACCACAGGTATGTGCCACCATGCCTGACTAACTTTTTCATTTTTGTAGAGACAGGGTCTTGTTCTGTTGCCTAGGGTGGTCTTGAACTCCTGGGCTCAAGTGATCCTCCCACCTCAGCCTCCCAAAGCACTGAGATTACAGGCATGAGCCACTGCCCACAGCCCCACATGCTAATTCAATGTGGTATCTTATCTGCTTCATGTCTGCACTCCCAGTTAGTATCCTATCTAGAAACATATTGCATGGCCAGGACTAAGTAATTCCTCAATAAAACAAGATAGCATCTGAGAGACATTTCATTTGGCTGCAAATAACAAAAACTGGAAAAGCAGTGTCTTATGCAAAGTAGGACGCTGGTTCTCAGCTTTTGCTGCACACTAGAATCATCTGGAGGATATTAAAAACAAAATGTCTGGGCTGCACCCCATATCAATTACATAAGAACCTTTTGAGGTGAGATCCAGGAAGCAATAATTTTTAGAGCTTCTCTGGTGAGAAAACTGGAACCACTGATTAGGGATTTTACATAACAAAATATATGGAATTAGGCAGTTCAGGGCTGGTGTGGCAGCTCCTGGAAGCATTTGTGACCTAGGCTCCTTCTGGATCTATTATCCCTGGGGGTGAGGTCTTTGTCCTCATAGTCATAAAATCACTGCCAAAGCCCCAGACATCAGGTCCACAGTCTGCACAATAGGAAGGAGGAAGGGCCAAGATAAAAGCCTCATTTCACAACTTCTGCTTAATTATCAATGAGAGGAACTTATCATATTGTCGCCCACATCTTCAAGAGAGACTGGGAAACATATTTATTTAGTTGGGTACATTGTCATGCCCCCTGCCCCCACCCAAGTCAGGATTCTATTAGTAAAGAAGAGTGAAGAATTGATATTGGACAGGCCAATATGAAGACCAAGGCCCTTGGCCCCCTGAAGTTTCACCAAAAATCACTGAACGAAGCAGGCTGATTAATAGAAGAAAGGCCTAGATATTTATTTAACATGTATACCTGGGAGTCTTCCAAATGAAGACCCAACTTCCCAGTGAGGCTACAGAAAGAACGTAAGCTTGGATCCTGGTAAAACCGGTTATGGGAGAAAGGAGAAGAGGAATTCTTGGAGGGGATAGCTACAGAGAGGAATGACTCCAGTAACAGAGATTAACTTGTAGATAGTTCTCTCTGGAATGTGAATGGCCCTTGGAGATATCAGGATACTTGGAAAAGGGTCTGCTCAGGTGTGCTTACATCTTGGTCATCTTTTCTGCAATCGATAATGAGATAATGTGGGGGTGGGGGTGGGGGAACAAGAACAATTGCCCTCTTTGGTGGGTCTGCATCTTAGGTGGATAAAGGAAGTCCACATTCCATGGGAGAGACAGTGGGGGTGGAGGAGTCCGAGAGAGCCCAGTTCAGCATGTCAAAACACCATCTTTGGGTATACTGATTTCTGAGCCCCAACATAACTATTTCTGCCATTAAAATGCTTATTAAACAAAAAACAACAGATACCCACTGGAGAACTCTTTTCTCCCTTAATCCCCTTGACTATAATAAAATACCAAAGACTGCTATAATAAAACACTGAGATGGGATAATTCCCTTGACCCTCTCTCGGGACTTGCGATAGAGGTGTGGCTCATTTACTCAGCTGCCTCGTGCTCAATCCCCTTTCGAGAGAGAGCATGTGAGTGAGAAAGTAGGAGCCAGAGTGAACCAACGCTGAAAGTGGCTGACTGCTCCTCTTTGGCGGGAGCAGGCTCTGTGCAGGCCCTGCATCTGTGTCCAACCAGTGCTCTTTGAGCTCTGCCGTCCTGGGACAGCCAAGTGCCAAACAGCTCAGTGGAGGGTTAGGGTGGCAGCCCTTGCCTTCCTGGCACCCAGATTCTTGTCCAGCATCAAGGAAGAATTGGGTTACATGAATGGGTTGAAGGGCAGTGTAAGTGGAGGATTTTATTGGGTGATGGAAGTGGCTCTCAGCGGGATGGGGAGTTGGAAAGAGGATGGTACAGGAAGAAGGTGATCTTTTTCTAAAGCTTGGCTATTTCTGGCCAAGCCCCTCCCCAAAGCCACACCTGCTGAACTTAGCTACATCTATCCGTAGTCTCTGATGCTCAGTTGCTTCTCTGCTCGCCAGTCATCTGCTTGTATCCCTGACGCTCAGCAGCTTGTATCCTCGAAACTCAGCTGCTTGCATCCCCAGTGCTCAGCCACTTGTGTTGCTCTGCCAGCTGAAGTCATTTTATGGGCACAGGATGGGGCATGGCAGGCCGAAAAGGTGACATTTGAGTGGGAAAATGGGGTCAGCTGTTTTCACTTAGGGCCGCAGTTCCAGACTTAAGGATGGAGTTCAGTCAGGAGCCCAGTCCTTCTGTATCAACACCAAAGACTGCCAGAATGAAAATATCAAAAACTGCTATAATAAAACACCAAAGACTGGATGGCTTATAAACAACATTTACTCCTCACAGTTCTGGAGGCTGGGAAGTCCTAGGTGCTGGCAGGTGCAGTGCTTGGTGAGGGCCAGCTTCCTGGTTCATACTTGGTTCAGTTTTTTGGTTTGTCTTCATATGATGGAAGAGTAAGGGATCCACCCTCATGATCTAATCACCTCCTCAAGGCCCCACCTCCTGTTACCCTCCTTTGAAATCCTTGGCGGTTAGGATTTCAACATCAGAATTTGGCAGTGGTGGTGGGGACCACAGCACCCTCATATCTTTGAGACTCCATCAGTATAGTGGAAAAACTTCTATGCCATACCACCTAGTTACAGGTTACATAATAGTGCATTTTCTAAAAAGATCAAGACATAAGCTTTATTTTACATGTGTCTTATTGAAAATAAGGCCTTCATCTTAAAGAGATATGTTTCTTTTCTTAGACATTTTTATTTCATAAGACTCCTTATAGTTTAAAATCATGTTTTCGAATGATATGAATAAAAAGAAGCATGAATGTTCATGGTATTTTTGAGGAGAAACGTTCATGAGGTGCTGCTGGCAAGGTAGGAAACTGCGCAGCCAGGGCAGGCTTCGAGCGCCAGGCTGAGGGGTCTGGGACTCTTCCTTTACAGATAATCAAGTGTTCCCGCGTTCTCCCACCTCCCAATCCTTCCTTCCAATAAAGTCTGACTTCTTATTTCTGTATGCTCTCCAGTTTTTGGTTCCAGTTTCTGGTTTCCATCCCTCACAGTGCCCAGATGTACTCTTTTTTTATGTTTAAGCTAGATTGCAAGGGCTTCCACAACACTTACCAGACAGCTGGGGTCATGAAGCTTAGTGCTAATGAGGAGACAGGAGAAATGAGATCAGGTGCATGTACCCAAGGCCACTGACAACAGGCAGCCAGATGGGAGTTGGCAGCAGAGTCAGAAGTGTGCAGGGGTAGGGGGAGAGAAAGGGGGAGCAAAGGCTGAGTCTGAGATTTGAGCCACAGTCACGTGTGAGCAAGAGGATGCTGTACCCAGGATGGGGAAGTTGAGAGAAGAAGGTGAATTTTGGAGAAAGATGGTAAGTTTGGCTTTAGAAGGGAAAGGCACGTCTCATTTACTGAGAAAGAGCCCACTCTGGGCTGGTTCTATATTACACACTTGACAGTATGGGACAATCAAAGTTGCAGCAAGTGGCAGTGATTCAGGATGGTAGCACAAGAGCAGAGGCGGGAGTGGAGGCTTGCTGGGGTGGACAGGATGAACACACTCAGGGAGAAAGAGGGCATGGGGGCCTCAGGCTGAGGATCTGACCTCCAGCTCCATCTACATGACAGGGCCAGAGGGAGGCACACAGTGCCGAGGAAACAAGGAAGAGGCAGCAGCCCCAAAACCAGGAGCGGGCGAGTGGCTCACATCTCTAATCCCAGTGCTTTGGGAGGCCAAGGTAGGAGGATTGCTTGAGCCCAGGAGTTTGAGATCAGCCTGAGCAACATAGGGAGACCCCCTCTCTACAAAAAATAAAAAAAACAATTAGCCAAGTGTGGTGGTGCATGCCTATAGTCCCACCTTCTCAAAAGCTGAGGCAGGAAGACATTTGAGCCCAGGAGTTTGAGGCTGCAGTGAGCTATGACAGTACCACTGCACTCCAGCCTGGGCGACAGACAAAAAAAACAAAACTCAACAACCAAAAACAAAACTAGGTGGGGCACAGCCCAGCAAAGTCTCATTTCTCCTGCCTCCTCATAAAATACCGAAGACTGGATGGCTTAGCATAGCAGAGCACAAGCAGAAAGGCTTTCACAGGGACCCAGCAGAGCTCAAGGCTGCTGAATGGGGTGGGAAATCCAAACTGAGAAGAAAATCAGCTCAGGAAGTTCACAGGATCTGGGAAAAACCGTCCTCTCTCCCACCCATGTTTTGGGGTACTCCACACAGGAGGTTTTTCATTCCTACAGACATCCATTTTTCTTTTTAGAAAGTTAAAATTGTGTTTTACACATTGCAACCTGTTTTTGTTAAACTGAGCATAATGAGATCTCTACGGAGTCTGGACAGGTCTGGGCTAAGGCAGACACCAGGGGAGGCAGCACAGCTACACACGCTCCAGGCTGCAAAGCACAGTATGGGGAGCCGCCTTCCTGGGCTGATCGGGCCACTTCCTGCCCTGGCCCTTTCCTGCCACCAGCATTCTTTCCCGTTCATTTTCTCTTCCATCTTAAAGAGTAAATACTTCTGGAAAAGATGAGCATTACATCAAGATGCACAAAAAGGCATGGTCACAAAAACCAGAGACAAGAACTGAAGATAAGAATACAGGCCCAATCTCCAGCAGTCCCTTCTGTGGCTGCTCCAAAATTTCCCTATGTTCATCAATTCTCAATCCCATTCCCATCTGCCTTACTCTGGCTTTAAAAACAAGCTTTTTCACAAAATATCAAACCTAAAAGGACCCAGGTTTCGGGTAGCTCCCGTAGAGCATTCGATGCAAATGGAAAAGAATTTGTGCAACAAACACAACAGCCCTGCACAGTGGCTGAGGTCATATTTATTTTACCAACGCGTTCAGTTTGTGGTTGGGTTAAACAAAAAACCAAAATGAAATAAAAATATCTTACAGATGCAAAACTGGGCTTCTACAATCCCATAATATTAATAGCTGATTAATATAGCATATAACACACAACATATTAATATGCAATACATATATTCATAAAGTACAGTCATGTACTTTACATAATGTACATAATGACATTTCAGTAAAGGATGGACCACATATACAATGGTGGTCCCAAAAGATTCTAATGGAGTTGAAAAATTCATATTGCCTAGTGACATTGTAACCATCATAATGTCATAGTGCAATTGCATTTTGTTTTTACAAGTTTGGTGTAGCCTAAGTGTATAGTGGCCTTTTTTTTTTTAGACGGAGTCTCCTTCTGTTGCCCAGGCTGGAGTGCAGTGGGGCAATCTTGAGCCTGACTTCCAGGCTCAAGAGATTCTCCTGCCTCAGCCTCCCAAGTAGCTGGGACTACAGACATTCACCACCACACCCAGCTAATTTTTGTATTTTTGGTAGAGATGGATTTTCACCATGCTGCCCAGGCTGGTCTTGGACTCCTGACCTCAGGTGATCACTCTCCCTCAGCCTCCCAAAGTGCTGGGATTACAGGCGTGGGCCACCATGCCCGGCCAGTGTATAGTGTTTTTAAAGTCTATGGTAGTGTACAATAATGTCCTAGGGCTTCACATTCACTCACCACTCACTTGCTGACTCACACAGAGCAGCTTCCAGGCCTTCTCTAAACAGGTATACATTTTTGGTAAGTACCCTATACAGGTGCACCATTTTATATCCTTTATAATTTTCCTGTACTTTTTCTACATTTAGATATGTTTAGATATACAAATAATTAACACTGTGCTACAACTGCTTACAGTATTCAGAACAGTATCATGCTGTGCAGGTTTGTAACTGAGGAGCAATGGGGCATACCATATAGCCTGGGGGTGTAGTAGGCTCTACCATATAGGTTTGTGTAAGCACACTCTACAATGTTCACACAATGATGAAATCACCTAATGATGCATTTCTCAGAATGTGTACCTGTCACTAAATGGCACAGGACTGTCTATACCATATATTCATTCATGTATAGCACAGACATTGAATGGAAAGTGTAGGATTCAGAGTAGCTCTAAAGGTCCCATCCGGCCAGGTGCAGTGGCTCACGCCTGTAATCCTGGCACTTTGGGAGGCTGAGGTGGGCAGATCACTTGAACCCAGGAGTTTGAGATCAGCCTGGGCAACATAGCGAGATCCCGTCTCCACAAAAAATAAAAAAAAATTAGCTGGGCCTGGTTTCCTGTGGTCCCAGCTACTTGGGAGGCTGAGGTGGGAGGCTCACTTGAGCCCAGGAAGTCAAGGCTGCAGTAAGCCATGATTTTGCCACTGCATTCCAGCTTGGGTGATGGAGAAAGATCCCGTCTCAAAAAAAAATCCTATCTATTGGTTACATTAAAGACAACAATAACTGAAAGGGTTTCACGGAGATTGGCCCACACGCTAGATATGGCCAGAAAATGTGTTCTGTATAGCCTGCCAGCTACTTTATAATGGGGAAAATTAACATTAGGCTCAGAACTTCTTCTGAAAAAAGCAGATGCGACTACTCTGGGCTTCCAACCCAGGAGGTGAGAAATTGGTGGGAGCCGTGTGGCAGCTGCTCATCCGTCACCCACCTCCACGACTCCCTACTGCCTGCCTGACCTGGGGGCTAAGCTCAGTTGTCATTTGCCATTGTGCTCAAGCTGGCAATGTCCTTACCCCGGCTCTCCTCACTTGTCTTGATGACCTGTCTGCACCCACAGGCCTTTATCAACCTTGGTGAAATGCAACATCCTTTCCAGGAGCCTTCACTCTTGAACAAATGGAAAATCCTTCTGCTGAAGTAACAAAGCCATAATGAAGTGCTAAGGTTCAGACATCAATGAATTCCCAAGAAAACTAATATTTTTCTGGGGTTGCCCTAGTGTTCCTAATCAAATACATGTAAATAACTGCCTATTCACCATACTCTAAAATTCAAGCAAAAAAGTAGGCATATTTTTGACGTGGAAAGTAAATGTGTTTATATTCTCTTTACGTCATTTAACTTAAGGCAAATGCAAAAGATGATCGTTGGATAGCAAAACCTTCTCCTGCTTACAAGTTTTAGCACCACCCAAAAAGCTGTAACAGTTTTGGAAGAGGTGGTTATTTAGCAAAATGTGCTTTTTGTTTCTTGGCCTATGTGTAGGGCCATTTAGGGAGAAGCCATGTTTGCAAAGTAAGTTTTTGTATACGTGTGTGGAAAGTTGTTTTTGCAAGAGAAACACGTTCAGTGTTTGCACATTACTCCATCCCTGTTTACAGCAAGAGGAAATGCCATTAAAAGGTAAAAGTTACCAACTGCAACTCAGATGCTGGTAGCTTCACTGTTGAAGTGGATACATCTTTAAAAAAGACCAGTATGAACTTTGCACAGTTCAAGTTACTGCTACAGTGTCTTTTTCTTCTGCAAAATTCAAGAAGATTCTACAGAAACTATTTTCTTGCTTCCCTCTCTGCATTTCTCCCTTGATCATTCACTCATGTATGGATACGTTAGTTAATTTTAAGACATTAAGCACTAATGGGTCAGACCTCATCAACACTTTGTTCTGGGTATAGTAGTGTAAGACACAGGAGGAGGAAAAGGAAATGAGTCATGAGAAATGGCTAAAAGGTAACATGCAAATTCCGAGCCACCTCTCAGTAGAGGCCTGAGATGGGCTGCAGCCTGTGGCAGGCCCGTGCCACACAGTGCACACCCTGGACTGGTCTCTAGGCACAGCCTCGCCTCAGCTGCTTCCTTCCTCCCTCACCACACCCCTCTCCCTGTCTCCTCTACCTCCAGCCACTTTGGGTGCCGTAGAAAGACTTGGAACATTGAGTTCTAGTCTCTGCTGGCTCTCAGCCACAACATGACCTTGGCCAGGCCACTCTGCTGGCCTGGATGGTGGTTTCTTTTTATGTAAAAGAAGGCACTTGACTGGAGATGCTTTAAGGTCCCTTCTGTGTCTGAGAGTCCTCAATTGTAGGCTTATGGTGCTGGTAGATTTTTCAGCTCTGATATTGAATTTTGTCCATGGCACTCTCTAAAAGGGGCTGGTATATTTAAAAATGCATATTTGAAAGCTTTCTACAATTTTGTTTAGTTACTGCAAAACTCTTAGGACTCCTTTTATATCTTTTTTTGAGACAGGGTCTTGCTCTGTTGCCCAGGCTGGAGCGCAGTGGCGTAATCACGGCTCACTTCAGCTTTGACTTCTTAGGCTCAAGCAATCCTCCCACTTCAACTTCCCAAGTAGCTGTGACCACAGGCTCGTGCCACCATGCTTGGCTAATTTTTTAATGTTTTCTGTAGAGATGGGGGTTTCACTAAGATTGCCCAGGCTGATCTTGAACCCCTGGGCTTAAGCAATCTGCCTCCCTAGGCCTTGAAAAGGGCTGGAATTACAGATGTGAGACACCACGCGCCGCCTTCCTTTCTGCCTTTGCAGTGATTGGAGGGTGGCCAACATCTTATTTAAGAGCACAGAGTTGCCAGGCACAGTGGCTCAAACCTGTAATCCCAGCATTTTGCAGGCCGAGATGGTGGATTATGAGGTCAGGAGTTCAAGAACAGCCTGGCAAACATAGTAAAACCTCATCTCTACTAAAAATACAAAAATTAGCTGGGTGTGGTGACACGTGCCTGTAATCCCAGCTACTCGGGAGGCTGAGGCAGGAGAATCGCTTGAACCAGGGAGTCAGAGGTTGCAGTGAGCCAAGATCGCGCCACTGCGCTCCAGCCTGGCGACAAAGCGAGACTCTGTCTCAAAACAAACAAACAAACCACAGACTTCAGCACATTTTCTGGGCTGACTTCCATCTCAGCTACTTTCTAGTTGTGTGAACTTTGGTAAGTATTTAATTTCTCTTGCCTCATTTTCCTCACCTGTAAAACAGGCGAAATGAGAGTCCCAACTTCTCAGGGCTGTGGGGAAGATCAAATTAATTAATATGTATTAATATTCTTAGTGGGATGCCTGGTAGAGTGTGAATGCTTTGGGAATACCAGCTGCTTTTACTATTATTTCATTCTTACCTACAATTATAGAAAAATAGCAGAGGTATCAAGAGTGGTTGGGAATATTAATCTGGCAAAGACAAAGGGATGCTCAGTGGATGTAGCCAGTTACGGGGAAGATCATGATTTATGATTTATCCATTAGATCCTTTTTCTAATTTGTTTCTAATGTTTCCTTTTTAATTTTCTAATTAAATTAAGATTTCTTTCTAATATTTTCCTTTTTCCTTTTCTTTGTTTTGAGATGGAGTCTCGCACGGTTGCGCAGGCTGGAGTTGGAGTGCAGTGGCACGATCACAGCTCACTGCAGCCTCTACCTCCTGGGCTCAAGCAATCCTCCCACCTTGGCTTCCAAGTAGTTGGAACCACAGGAATGTGCCACCATGCCCAGCTAATATTTTTCTTTTTCTGCAAAGTTGGGGTCTCCCTATATTACCAAGACTGATCTTGAACTCCTGGGCTCAAGTGATCCTCCTGCCTCAGTTTCTCAAAGTACCAGGCTTACAGGTATGAGCCCCAGTGTTTCCCAGCCCTAGTGTTTCTTAAAACAAAACGAGAAAGCCTTAGTCCTCCCTGCAAAAGCATAGCCCAAACCCATCCCCGTACACTCAACCTTGACAAATGGCCATGTGGCCTTTAGCCAATACTGTTCCACTGAAATGACTCTCGAGAAGGTGACCAGTGGCTGAGTTGGTAAACTCCATTGCTTCTATTCAGCCATCATTTCTCTCCATCTTGCTAGTATCTGCTGATTCTCTCAAGTTCTGGTGCTCATTGCCCACGCCTGCCAAAGGGCAGCTTCCACGTGTCTCTTACCAACATAGATTTAGCAGCCGCAGCACTGAAGTTGCCTTCCTCCCAGGCATCTTCGCCGCAATCCCTACTTTGGCTTGGACTCTACCATCAGCCCCACCTGCACTCCCAACCTCAGTGCGCTCCTCCTCTCACTGTCCTCTCAGCAGCCCCAAATTAGGGCTGATTCACTCTTGCTGGAAGGACCCACTCTTCCTCCCCTGCCCACTGTTCATGCTGTTGCCAGGAAGATCTCTTGACCCAGCTCTGACCAAGTCACCCTCAATGCTCCCAGCCACCACTGCATCCACTAAAGGCAGTCCACACTTACTATGCTTGTGCTGGTACTTCCCACCTCCCCCCTCAAAAAAACAAAACAAACTGAGCCCAACCCCAGGCTATTAGAAAGATACGGTATATACACTTCATTTCTTGTGTATCCACCTCCCCTTACCCTTCACCCCGGACACAATGAAGAGCTGTGTTCAGCTGTGGGCATCACACAGCGCCTGGTGCCCAGAACAAGGAAAGCACTCAGAAAATACTTGTTTAACAGGAAAGGAATATGATAATCAGATAGTGACTATAACAACTACTAAAATCTATAAGGAAAAAGCTTCCCAGATATTTGTTCTTCTCTGCAGAGGCCAAGGTGATGGCTTTTCCTTTAGTGCTCGGAAGATGAAGAAATTGGGCTCAGGCATATGTACTTTCACACTGCAAGATTGAAGCTTTCATTGGAAATGAGAAATTATTTCAGGTTGCTGGACAGAGATATTTTCATAATTATGAAAACATTTGACAGATACTTGAGTGGAATGTCCTTTTATAGGAGGGCGATGAAACAGTAACATATGAAGACCATTAGATGATGGGGGAAGCTAACGTTCTTTTTTTTTTTTTTTTTTTTTACTTTTATTGGGTTTTCCTAATAAAAACCCAATTCTCATTTAAGGACAGTTCTTTTGGGTACTTTCCCAATACAATTCCAATTTATTTTTCCATTAGCTGGGAGCAGCTTTTATATATTTTTTCATCATAAGCCCATGATGGCAAATTCACATCCTGCTGGAAGCTTCAGAGTCCAACTCTCCAATACTTCTGAATATCACCTTCTTTGTTATTGCTGAATGGCAACATAAATGTGGCCAGTGAGATAGGATTCAGGTTAGAAAATTAGAAAAATGATAAAAAAATAATATCACATAGGTGGTTTCAGTGAATACTGAAATTAAAGAGGATTTATCTGTGTGATTTTGGTCATTTTGTAGTATTTTGGCTTTTGGTAAAATAAATGGAACAGAAAAATTAGAATTGTGATTATTAGAAAGAAAACATTTTTGTCCTCTACATGATGGTTTTAGAATCTATATGAAAAAAGTCAGTCAGGCATTTATCCTTACTGGATCTCTGGCTGCCTTGATGAGATCTGGAAGTTTGTTTTTTCTATGCCTTCCATCCAAGCCCAGTTGTCTTAAATGAAAATAAGTGTAATTACCCACCACTTTCTTCAACTCAGAGTGGCAGGAGAAGGAATAACAGAGCCATGGAAAATCTGAAAAGCATGTGTATGTCTTTTCTAGAATGTTAGCTTGCATTTGAATTCACGTATGTGATATTGTTAAGTCCTCACAGTCCTTCACAGAAAACAATTGAGTCCTGTTTTGAGGACTGGTCGCTCCTCCTCAACTCCCTGGCCCCTCTGCTTTGCCCTGTCCACAATGTTATGTGATGGTAAGTCCAGAAGAGCTGGAATCCAAGCAGGAAGGTCCTGCAGCTTCATGGCTGAATTCCAGTCCGTCCATCCGTCCTTCCCGCCAGCAGCGGACACTGGTCCTGTCCCACAGAAACTGCCTCCCGGTGCCACAACCCCTTAGTTAGCTTCTCTGCCTCTGCTGCTTCTTCTGTTTCATTGACTCACGTCTTTTCTCTCTACTTACCTCTCTGCCTTTTGGCTTCTTCTTGGTTTACTCATGGCTCCTGCCTGCTCCATGCTTTGTGTTTCTGCTTCTACTTTGGCACTAGATGAGACTGCATGCCTCTGTGTAAAAGGCCTTCCAAGAAGAGATTTGAAGAGTTCTTTTGGTCTCAGTCCCTGAAATCATCCCTGTGGGGCCCAAGTGCTAGGGGCCTGTGTCCCCAGCAGCCCTCTTTGTGCTAGCATCCCATTGGTGTGAATCAAACTTCTGAGAGCTTGTCTGTTTGTGTATAATTCAGTTAATATTAGGAAAATGATACTCAATAAATGTGTTTGTCTTGTGTGCAAAAGCTTGACGTAACATGGAGTCCTTATGAAGAAAACCAACAGGAACAAAAGGTTCTCAGTGATAAAGTAACTGTTCAGTTGGCAGAGGAAGTCAACTCTGAGGAAAGCGGATGGGCTGGCTGGAAGATGGCCCAAGGCTATAAGCCAGTCTGGGGGCCCAGAAGAGAAGGAATGGGAGTGCTACTGGCTCAGGACTCGAGTTCCTCTAGAGTGAGGGCTCTGGGTTGTAAGTCAACTGTGTGTTCAGGTTTCTTGCACTTCTCTTAACCTTGTTCTCTTGCTCCCTCACCTGGGAAGGACCTGCTGACATCCCCCTCATCTCCAAGATAAGATATGAATGTTGCTCCTCTATCCCATTCCACACAGAACCAGAGGCAACTCACTTTCATAACATGTACCTTTAATAAGCATTTGTTAAGTACACAAAACAAATTACGGGCAAAAAGTTTTTAAGGAATTTTTTAGGCTGGGTACAGTGGCTCGCGCCTGTAAATCCAGCACTTTGGGAGGCTGAGGTGGGTGGATTGATTGAGCTCAGAAGTTTGAGACCAGCCTGGGCAACATGGTGAAACCTCATCACTACTAAAATTAAAAAAAAAAAAATTAGCCAGGTATGATGGCATACATCTGTAGTCTCAGCTCCTTAGGGCAGGAAGATCGCGTGAGTTCAAGAAGTTGAGGCTGCGGTGAGGCCCGTTTTTGCCACTGCACTCCGGCCTGAGTTACTGAATGAGACCCTGTCTCAAAAAAAAGAAAAAGAAGAAGAATTTGTTAAAATTTGGTTTACAGTGTTACAGTGCACTTTGTGAAAATTATCTTGGAATGTATTATTGATGTGTCCATGAATGAATATTTCATTTTTGGAAGGCACTCTTGATTTCTTATGCTGTCTCTGTCTTCCCAGACAGATGCTTCTCTTATATAGATGCTGACTTGAACAAGTCTATTGAATGGAGGGCTCAGAATTCCAGAAGATTCTGTTCTCTAAAGAGACACCTTAGTTTTTACAACAGCTCATTTCTGCAGTGATATGGCATTTTCAATTGCCTCTCAGACACTAATATTAGCACATTTGGTCATGTACTAAAGACAGCTCTCTTTCCCTGCTCTCCTTTATCCTGTCTTAAGCCTTATGAATTAATCCCAGACCAATTGTACAATTTCAGGTAGGAAGCAAAACCAAATCAATGAGCAAATATTTACCTCTAGTTGAGGTATGTAGACTGGGCATATCGTCACAGCTCAGTAAATTATTTATTTATTTATTTATTTTGAGGTGGAGTTTCTCTTCGTCACCCAGGCTGGAGTGCAATGGCACGATCTCGGCTCACTGCAACCTCTGCCTCCCGGGTTCAAGCGATTCTCCTGCCTCAGCCTCCTGAGTAGCTGGGATTACAGGCACCTGCCATCATGCCCAGCTAATTTTTGTATTTTTGTAGAGACCGGGTTTCACCATGTTGGCCAGGATAGTCTTGAACTCCTGACCTCAGGTGATTTGTCTGCCTCAGCCTCTCAAACTGCTGGGATTACAGGTGTGAGCCACCATGCCTGGCCCATCAGTAAATATTTTTTTTGATGATCACAAGACCCACATTTTTTTAATTGAAGTGAAAATATTACAGCAACACCCTAGCTGGTGTCAACATCAGACTTCCTCTGCTCAATTTTTCCTTTTCTCAGATTCACCTTTGAATATTTTTGTTATAATGGTGCTTCTCTGTTCAGAAATTTTCAATCCTTTCTTTTTACCCAAGCCTGAGGTGCAAACCCTCCTGCACAGCTTCCAGCTTCCATGGTGTGACACATTTCCCATGATGCCTCTGTTCACATCCCCTGTCTTGGCCAGGATATCCTGCCTAGGTGCCAGAAACACTGAGTGTACACCGCTCTCTTTGTGGCCTTGCAGGTGTGCTCCTTCTCTTATTATGTGTATTTCCTGTTTCTCTACACATGTCCAAATCCTACATCTGTTCTTCAAGGCTCAGGTCAAGTCTGCTCTCTCCCAGGAACTCCTCCTCCATTCTGCCAATGAACATTTGCTGAATGGCTCCCAGGTGCCTGGGATTATTGATGAATAAGATAGTCTCTGCCCTCAAGAGCTGAGTAAATGAGGCAAATACATTAGCAGATGATGATAGTGGTGCCGCCAAGCCTTTTTACTTAATAAAACACAGAGAAAGTGAAAATATTAATCATGGCACCCTGGGCTGCTTGTACCTGGCTCTAAGGTCCCACCCAGACACTCCAAAGGCTGAGAAACTCTCAGGCTTGCCTTCCTCTAACCTACTTGTGGCAGACCAGGTTGGAAACTCAGAGTGAGGCTACATGCTCAGATAGGAGTAGGGACAGGGTGCAGCAGGTGTCTTTCGCAGGTGTGGGGGTAAGGGGAGGCTTCCTAGGTAGGTGGCTTCCAGGTGAGTCTTAAAGGATGTTAGCTAGCCAAAGAAGGCAGTGGGATGGACATGGGAGTGAGTCTGCCACAGCGAGCTGCATGTGTCATGGCATAGAAGAGGGCATGGCTCAGCTTGAGGGCTAGAGGTTAGAGGTGAGTGGGCATGAGAGAAGGCAGGTCTTGGGTGTTCCTCCAACCAGACTGTGAACTTCTTGAAGGCCAAGACCACATTTTACAATTCTATGTCTTTCAGGCAGCTAATCACATGATGAGAGCTCAACACAGAGGCACTATTTGATAGAGTAGTCTCTCTTTACCAGTGACACAGTCCTGATGGCTGCCATGAGATACATGAACAGTCTCTTTTAAGAACAATGCAAACAAGAAAGGTGTTTTCTAGAATCTGTATAAATCCCACTTGATCTGAAAGATCTGAGAGGCTTACAGTTCCCCATTCCCTCATGTTTCCAGGACCAGCTTCTGGTTTGGCTTGAAAGGATGCCTAATGTTTTTTGTTTTTGTTTTTTGAGACGGAGTTTCACTCTTGTTGCCCAGGCTGGAGTGTAATGGTGTGCTCTTGGCTGACTGCAACCTCTGCCTCCCAGGTTCAAACAATTCTCTTGCCTCAGCCTCCCAAGCGGCTGGGATTACAGGCGTGTGCCACCACGCCCAGTTAATTTTGTATTTTTAGTAGACATGGGGTTTCATCATGTTGGCCAGGCTGTTCTTGAACTCCTGACCTCAAGTGATCCACTTGCCTTGGCCTCTCAAAGTGCTGGGATTACAGGCATGACCCACCATGTCTGGGCCCCTCCTCTTTTTTCTCTTGACTAGACTCTGGTTTATACAAATGCCTAGTTGTAGGGTTATGGTCAGCTGCCCTAAAAGAGGATAAAGAAACATGTGAGGCCGTGAAAAGATAGCATCGATTCTGTTGTCCAGATACCCACAACTCCAAGAACTGGCAGTCATGGTACTGAATGTTTGATGTGAATAAAGATTTTTATTCTCTTTGAAACGTACTGATAGAGTAGCACAGCTGAATTGCTCGAATTGGTTCTATGCATGGGTGGATTTCAGATATAGGGCTGTTCATCCAGTATCTTTTACAAGTACCAAATGTATAAAAGAAGAAAAAGAAAAGAAAAATCTCCAAAGCTCTGTAATTGTCTGGCACACAATTCTCTTCCACTGTGTCTTCTGAGTATACCTCAAATACAATGAAAAAATGTGAGTCAGCTTGAACGATGTAGCTACATCCCTCACAAGAGAGGAACAATCCCTTCAAGCTTTCTAAGCCATTTTGACAGAGACTTTTGCTGCCACTCAGCATTGCTGTTTGTTCTAATAATGCATGCAGGGGAGCCTGTCCCCCACTGAGACAGGTCAGATTCTCTTTCGTCCTAGGGTTTTCTGTAAAAATTTTAGGAATGCCTTGCGTACATTATGTAAATGTCAACAGCCACAACACTTAAGCATGGTAAGAACTTATGATTTCATAATTATGTGGCCACACAACCTAACATTGTATGAGGCACCTGATACATACATCTTCCCCAATGGTGTGAATGTGAAATAGAAAAGGCATCTTTCAAGGGTTCTCTCTTTGAGCAAAAATGTGGAGAGGAAGTGTAAAAATTTAAAATAAGAATAATTTTGCTGGGCTTAGGGGCTCACCCCTGTAATCTCAGCACTTTGGGAGGCCAAGGTGGGCATATCACTTGAACTCAGGAGTTCAAGACCAGCCTGGGCAACATCACAAAACCATGTCTTTACAAAAAACACAAAAGTTAGCCAAGCATGGTGGTGTATGCCTGTAGCCCCAGCTCCTTGGGAGGCTGAGGCAAAAGAATCACTGAGCCTGGGATGTGGACATTACAGTGAGCTGAGATTACACCACTGCACTCCAGCCTGAGTGATGGTAGTAAAATCCTGTCTCAAAAAGTAAAATAAAAAAATTAAATTAAATAAAAATAATTCAGTTCTCAGCTAAAAATCTAAGGTCTTTCATTTGGATGAAAGTTAACATTCACCTAGAGTTGAATATTAAACACAGTGGTTGATTCTATTTGAATTTTCTCTCCTTAATTTCTTGGGCCTCACGTGCCCTGATTATACAATAGAAATAGTCTGCATGCTGTATCTGAAACACTCTGCATCTAATAAAGAGTTAACAGACTCTTACTGTTCACCCTGGTCTCAGTTTATCTAGTTTCTAGATGAAAGTGACTTGAGTGCACTGCTGACCAATAACAATGGAGAAGTCTCCTATCATTTGTGCATATAGCATTTAAAAAAGCCAAGGAGAACCTCCTGATGTGATTCCTCTAGAAGGCTTTGCACTGGGTGGGGAGAAGAATCCTACTAGAGCTAGTAGCCAAGAAGCCAGAAAACACAATCTTTATAAATATTCATAAATAATGCAAGCTTGATTTTTAATGCATCGAGGGGGCTAGCGTAGAAGAGACCTAGAGATTGTGTGCTTGAATTCTTAGAAGCTGGCTGCTATAGGCATGGCCCCACCAACAGCCATTTACCATCAAAGAGATAAAAGGAAAAGATTCATTTCCTGTGTGTACTCTGCTTTTAGCTCAGGTATCACTTCCAGGAAGGCTTCCTTGCCCCATGATGGCTTAATCCTATTTACTGTCCCAGAACCGTGGGTTTGCAGTATTGTACTGTGGTTTAATTACTTACCCACTTCTTCCACGGTGAGCACTTTGTGGTTAGATAATGGCTGCCTCAGTAATCATAGGCACTCAGAAAAAATTGGTATAACAGTGAAAATGTGTGTGGAAAGGAAAACAGCCTCAACATAGAAGCTTTGTTGGGGACAGACTATAAAATGGTAAAGTTCTGGCCGAACCTCTTGGGTACAATTCCACTGAGTATGAAATAAAGGCAGAAACAGAAACTGCAGCAGTAGAGAATAAATAAAAAGGAAGTGATAGAGGAGGAGAATCATCATCAAAATATTAAAAAGAGAAAAAGATATGGAATGGGACTCAGTGGGGTTTAGATGGACTGTCTTTGACCGTTAATTAACAGATACTATGGACTAATTGAAAAATCCAGGATCATAACTGCAAAGTTAACACGAAACATCAACCAATTCTACCACATACCTTAGAGTCATATATTGTATGGCATTCCAGTTTATTGGGACAACTCACTGAAATCCAGACTTTCCTGAGCTACAATGTATATGGTTTGAGATAAGTGTAACTGTATCTTCCAAAACCTGCCCTTCTGCTGCCAGTTGAAGTAGCAATGAAGTATTTAAAAAGCCTCCAAGTGAAAGCAGTTGTGTTTTTCCTGTATACTTTTTGTCTTTTGCTGTGTTTCCTCCACTAACCAGAGTCCAGGGGGAATTTCTGCTTGTTATCTGAATAAGCCTTTGGAGTTGGTAACAGAAGCTTGTCCTTTCCCACTTTCCTTTCTCCTCTGACATATGCCTCTGCTTATAGAATGTCTGTAAATGCTTTCATTTCCTTCCTTCACCAAGATAAAAAACTGGAGAAGGTAGAGAGAAACATCTTTTTTTTTTTAGACTGAGTTTTGCTCTTACTGCCCAGGCTGAAGCGCACTGGCACGATCTCAGCTCCCTGCAACCTCTACCTCCAGGGTTCTAGTGATTCTCTTGCCTCAGCCTCCCAAGTAGCTGGGATCACAGGCATGCCCAGCTAATTTTTGTATTTCTGGTAGAGATGGGGTTTCACCATGCTGGTCAGGCTGGTCTTGAACTCCTGGACCTCAGGTGATCGACCCACCTTGGCTTCCCAAAGTGCTGGGATTACAGGTGTGAGCCACTGCACTTGGTTTTTTTTTTTTTTTTTTTTTTGAGAGAGAGAGAGAGAGACAGGATCTTGCTCTGTCACTCAGGCTGCAGTGCAGTGGCATGATTATATTTCATTGTAACCTGGAACTCCTAGGCTCAAGTGATCCTCCTGCCTCAGCCTTCCCAGTAGATGGGACTACAGGTGCATGCACACCTGGCTAATGTTTAATTTAATTTTTTTAAAGATATGTGTCTCACTATGTTTCCCAGGCCAGTCTTGAACTCCTGGGCTCAAGCAATCCTCCTACCTCAACCTCCCAAAGTGCTGGGATTGCAGGCGTGAGCCACTGTGCCCTGCTGGGAAATATATGTAAAAATATTCATCCACTCAACAAAATTTTGTAACTTGCTGAAGATGTGAACAGAGAGGTAGTCTGGAGGGAGGGATGATGTAGGGGCTCCAGAATCAAACAGACCTGGATTTGAATTCTGATTCGATCATTCACTTGTTGCCTAAATTAATATTTGTATCTGTCAAGTATCTTAATTTCTTAGAGCCTCAGTTTTTTCCTGAATAAAATAGGGATAATATCTCCTGTTCCATTTGGTCTTTTGGGCAATCCATGGAAATGGCTTGGGGGCATTCTCCATGATGTTATCAAATGGCAGTACTTTCTTCCTCTGCAATAGTTTGCTTGTTTGTCATTAAGAGCACTGTAATAGCAAGGCCTAGAATCATCTATTCCTAGGAGATATTTTAGGCAAGATATATCCAACCATGTATTAAAAGCTGTACCCTGGAATGGTCTCAGGCTTTACATCTGTTTACATCTGGTCATGAATCAATCACCAGCTTGCTACTTGGCAATGGCTTTGTCATAGAATATAGGAAACCTGGCTTTAGGTCCCCAATGTATTCATTTGTTTTCAAGCTACTGATAAAGATATACCCAAGACTGGGCAATTTACAAAAGAGGTTCAATGGACTTACAGTTCCACATGGTTCACGAAGCCTTACAATCATAGTAGAAGGCAAGGAGGAGAAAATCACATCTTACATGGATGGCAGGAGGCAGAGAGAGAGTTTGTGCAGGGAAATTCTCGTTTTTAAAACCATCAGATCTTGTGAGACTTATTCACTATCAGGAGAACAGCATGGGAAAGACCTACCCCCATGATTTAATTACCTCCCACCAGGTTCCTCCCATGACACACAGGAATTGTGGAGTTACAATTCAAGATCAGATTTGGGTGGGGACACAGCCAAACTGGAAGTAGAGAGAAAAGACACCCAAGTAGAGAGAAGAGTTGTCATTGGATATCATGGCTGTAATCCCCCAAGTTGTGTCCACAGTGCTAGGCAGTGGACAGATCTTTTGGTCTGGTTCCCCTAAACGGGTAAGAGACCATGGGAGCAGGGATGTCTTGTGTCTCTTCCTGAAGCTTTAAATTAGCCATCATGGAGGAACCTCAACATGGGAGAGCTGCTAACTCCATGTATGTTCTAGCTGATTATTAATTATTGTTATCCTGAGATAAAAATAAAGTATTTATCAGAGGTGGGGAGGGGACCCCATTCTCATTGATGCCTCTTAAGAGGTTTCAATTATTGAAATTACTGTTTTCTGAAAAGAATCTACTTACTACTTTGGGATCTTGGCAGGAACAAAGCTGCCTCCTTAATCTTTGGCCCGGCAATTCTCTTGTTACACTGTAGGATTGCTCTAAGGATTATTGCAGCAATAAAGTTAACACATCCCTTGTGTTTGAACCCTTACATTTATCAGCTGTGTGACCCTGGGCAAGCCCTTTCACCTCTCAGACAGTTTCCTTGTATGAAAAATGGGGAATAAATTTAAAACATGAGATATGCAATGAACGACCTAACATGATGCCTGCTATACTGTAAGTATTCAAAAGAGAATGTGCCCAGACGTACTTACGGTTAGCACAAGTCTTATGGATACTAAGAAAAATAGGCAGACCACTCAGGTTTTCTACAAATGAGGCAATTTTTTGCCTTTGAAGTTAACCTCTAACCTTATGACACGGTGACAGGTTAGGACATGGGGCTCAGAAGAACGGGGCATGGTGGAAAATCAGGGGCATCAGAACCCAACTATGTTCGTTGAAACCCTGGTTGTATTTCTTCTTCCCGGTTGCTGAAGTCAGCCCTTCTGGCCGATTGCGGGGTTCTCACCGGGAAGCTGGGGCTGTCCGCGGGGTCTCGGGAGCTCCTGCGGGGCTGGGCCCGGGGCCTGTCCATGGGGATGCTACCCAAGCTGGGCGGCCTGGAGCGGGCCGCGCCGCTGGGGCAGTCCGGGTGGTCGGGTCGCGCGCCGAGGCGCAGGCCGAGGGCTCGCCCCGGCCTTTGTTTGCCGCCAGAGCAGCCCCTGCACGCGCCGGGAGGATCCAAGCCAGATGTGACGGCGGGAGCAGGCCAGAGCCCAGAGCGGGGACCCAAGCCCGCGGCGCCGCTCCGGACCTCGCGGTGACACCGGTGAGCCGTACTGGCCTCCCGAGCGTTCGGTAGGCTGCGCGGCGGCGCCCCTAAGTGACAGCCGCGCGGGCCACTGGCGGGGCGCGGGGCGCGGGTCGCGGGGCGCGCGGGGCCCGCGGGACCGGCGGCGGGCGGCCAATGGCTGGCGGGGTCGGTGCGGCCCTGCGGGGCGGGGCGGGGCGGGCGCTCCAGCGGCGGGGGCGGAGTCGGCGGGGCGGGCGGGGCGGCCGGCGGCGGCGGCGGCGGCCACAGCAGCTCCGCCGGCGGCCGCGGGAGCTCGGCGACGCCAGCGGCGGGTGAGGGGCTCGCGGCGGCGGCGGCGCGCGGTAGTGGGAGGGGGCGCGGGGCGGCTGCGCAGAGGGCGCGGGAGCTGGGGGCGGTGCCGGCGGCCGGACTGGTGGGCCCGGGCTGCGGGGAGATCCACCTGCTGGTAACGGAGCTGCCTGCGCCGCGGCCCGGCCGGAGCTCTGCGCTGGGAGCTGCTGGCGCCTCTGGGCGCGGGGCCGGCTCGGGGCGCGGCTGGGCCTCGGGGGCGGGCGCGGGGAGTGGGTCGGGGCGTTCTCCCTGCGTCCGTGCCCCGCACCGCGCACCCCTCGGGGCCGCGCGCCCTCCCTGCGGTCGGCCCGGCGCCTGGTGCGTTCACGGCGCTCCCCGGCGCGGCGGGGCTCGGCGACTTTGGGGGAAAGTGGAGCAAAGTGCTGATCTGGGGGCTGCGGAGGGTGAGGGACAGCTGCCTGCAGGACCCAGCGGCCGCGCGGGAGTCGGCGCCTTCGCCGGGCCGTGGGGCAGGTGGGCGGGGGCCGGGCGGCCGGGGGCGCAGTGGCTGGGGCTGCGGCTACCCGCGGAGGGGACCGGCCGTGCAGCCTTCGCCGCGAATTTTTACACAAAGTGAGGGGCTGCGCGGCCCGCATGAAAGAGCACCCCTCGCTTCCCCAGGCCTCAGCTCCCTCGGTAAGGAGGAAGCCGCAGTAGGACCCTGAGGCTGGGTCTCTGTGACTTCACCAAGTGTGCCAGGTAACATCTCGGAGGCGAGCTTTTCTGAGCTGGCAGTCGAGCCACATGCACACCCGCCTTTATTCCTCGCAAGTGTGTTTCTCTGGAGCGGGTTCGTTGCCTACATTCCGCATTGGAAATAGAAGCAGGCACAATGTATGCTTTGAACGCTTTCCATATATTTTGCTGTTGTACTTTTGCTGTTAGACGATTTCTTTGATAAAAGATAATGACAAAGTCGTTCGTTGGAAAGGAGACTGTAATTTTAGAATAAAATAATATGGGTTTCGTGGTTTATGTTTCTTGTTCTGAATTTTAAAAAATAGTTTGATGAACAGGTTATCATGACATAGGTTTCTTTAACCCACACGTGTAAATCCGAAAACGCACTGGGCGATGACACTATGTAAGCTGTATTAAAGACAACTATTGACCCTTCTATAAATGGCAAATAAATTAATTTTGCCATAATTGTGGTGTGTAAAGTTATATAGGCTTACGTCATGGATTTTGATTCCGGATATCGGGGATTATTGTGCCTCTCATCCTTAAGGCACCTCTGCCCTGTTTGTGGGATGCTAATGAAGGAATATGCCAAACGTTCAGCTAAGGGTTCTCAACCATGGACCAGATTATTTCAGAGAACACTTTAAAACAAAACAAGTAAAGGTTTTGTATCCAATAATAAAATAAAGACTGCAGACCTTAAAGGATTGCTAACAAAACAGATTTCTGAATCTGTCTAGAGTTAAAAGTTCCATTCACCTTTGGGAGGGTGGAGAAATGACTAGCAATTTTAGCCACTACCTTTTTTGTTGTTAAAGATTCAAACGTGTTAGGTTATGGTCTCCGAGAATATTGAGAAGCTAGATTAACATTTTTTTGCAAATGTGAACACTAATAAAACTGTGGGTCGCCTGTGTCTTACAAGCCAGCCTGTGAATTATGTCTGATGATTGAAGAGCGAGTAGATACTTGGTTTTACTCTTGTCTGAAGAGCTTGTTCACTTGTGCTGTGCAATTAACCTTATTAGCTGGGAAACCCTAATTAAAAATGTATGACTACATTCTTACTGAATAAAACACACATATTTTTCTTGCAAAATTTCCGGGTTTATTTGCTAGTAGAATTCATTGTAAGTGTCTTCTTCAGACCAGAGTTTCATAACTTCCTGGATCCAGTATTTTTTAATTTTTTTTCATGTATTAGGGGTAGTATATCAACAGTTTACTTTGGTTTTTAGAGTTCATTTACTTTTACTTCTCTCTATGCATTTCTACAGAATTTTTTACAAGCTTTATTTGTATTTAGTACAACTTTAAAAATATCCTTTACTCTGTAATGTGCTCTTTACTTTCCTATTATTATGAATTGAGTGCTTACTCTAATAACTTGTACACTTTTTAGATTTTTTACTAGAACAAAATTCTTTCTGAAGTAAAATTGTGTGAAGTAGATAGCAGCTGAAAGTTATAAGTATTTAATGTAGTGCCACACCGGGATTAACATTCCAAGTTATATATTTTGTAGAATTTTCACCCATTTTTATCATCAGAATTCATTATTGGATGCTTATTGATTTAAGACCATTAGAGGAGTCTTGCTGTGAAGATTTTTTTTTTTTTTTTTTTTTTTTGAGGCAGAGTCACTCTGTCGCCCAAGCTGGAGTGTAGTGGCACAATCTCAGCTCACTGTAACCTCTGCCTCACGGGTTCAAGTAATTCTCCTTGCCTCAGCCCCCCAAGTAGCTGGGATTATAGGTGCCCACCACCACACCCGGCTAATTTTTGTAGTTTTAGTAGAGATGGGGTTTTGCCAGGTTGGCCAGGCTGGTCTTGAACAACTGACCTCAGGTGATCTGCCCCCCTCGGCTTCCCAAAGTGCTGGGATTACAGGTGTGAGCCACCTCTCCTGGCCATTGTAAAGATTTTAATTCTAAACTGCAGACGTGGGCATGTTTGATGTTAACTTGTCTTAACTGTAGAAGGTGAGTAAGTTCAGTCTTAGAGAACATGATAACTTATACATGAAAATATTTTTAGAGCTCCTTGTGTTCAGGTAGTAAAAGAGGTTAGGTGCTTCTAGACTATTATATGGCAGGTAGAACTGCTGAGGAGGGTTAACAGGCATGGTTTGGTAGAGGCTGTCGTGAGGTATTAGCCAAAAGCTACAGGAAGTGGAGATTTGTTTAAAGTTGTATGCTTAGACTTTGAAAATTTCCATGAATTTTGCAACTTACTCCATAGTTGATCCATGTTTGTTATATAATAGAAAATTTTAAAAAATTTACACTTACAGTGGGGTGATTAATACTCTGGGAAGATTCTGCAGTTTAACCTGATACTTGGAGTATCGCTGGCACTTCTCTTCATGTTGCCAGGTGCAGGTGGCCTCATTTGAGAGGGAAAGTGTGGTAGATGACAGCCTGGACTTCGGAGACAAATGAGAGTTCTTTCTCTGGATTCATTTCCTAGTGTGTAGAACAGGGTTAATAATGCCTGCCTCATAGGATTTTGTGAAGATTTAAACCATATGGTGGATCAGGCACATAGGAAACATTTCGTAAGTTGTAGTGGCTAGCATTATTATTAGTACTATGCCCCTGTGATCTTTCTTTACTAGGGAGAATTTCTAGTAATGTTCAGTGTTAAGAAGTAGTGGGGTGGCAATTTCTGAATTGCTTGCAAATGCCTGCTTTAATCAGTCATGCTCTTCCCTGAGAGAATTTTCCCTTGGGACTGCTGGCCATTTTCAGAGGTACATTAACTCCCTCACCAGAGTGTCATTCAGTATATTACCAGGTACTTCCTGTGGTACCCCCTGAGGCCACCAGGAATTTATGCAAGTCTTTGAGACTAACCGCCTAGAGTGGACTGAACCAGTAGCTGTCTGGTTTTTTGGTTTTGTTGTTGTTGTTCAATTAACCAAAAAAGTTTAGTTTTTAGTACATTAACATTTTTTAAGAACCTATTATATGCTGAACGCTGTGCTTATCTCCCAGATTTCTTGAGTTAAAGCAATGCAGAGTAATAGGGCCTGCGGCATACAGTATCCTGGCTGGATTGCTGCATTTTCTAAATGCTTGAATATTTCCAGTTTACACCCTGGGAGTGGGTTAGTCACTGGAAAAATGACATTTATTTTATGACAGTGATAAACAGCAGTATTAAATGTAACCTTTTAATAATTTATGACAGTATGTGAAAGAGGACACAAGACAGTTTTCCTTATTTTATGAATGAAACCTTGAGGCCTAGAAAAATGGCATGCCCCAAATCATTTAAGTAATGACAGAGCTGGGTCAAGGGCCCAGGTCTTTTGACCTTTATATGTTGTACTCTGTCAGTTTTCTTATTTTAAAAAAATTATTATTTTGCAATAGGAAAACTGGGAGAAAGATTATGTTACTCAGGAATCATTGTGTGATCATTAGAGTTCTCATCTTGGAATCTGTGAGCTCCACTTCTCCCTTTAAAATCAGTAACCATAACTTTCTTTTTACAGACAAAACCAAACCAATGAGGAGGTAATATAGTTTGAAGCTGTTTTGTGTTTTTATCTTGAGGGGGAAGGATCATATAATTCTAGTATGTTAAATGAATATTTTCAATGTAGGGATAATCTTTATAGATACAGTTTAGCGCTGCCAGAAGTCTGTTTATAATGGAGAAGGGTAAATGAAGAAACTTATATTTTGCAGTACTGAATGAGCTTTTCTTTCTCTTTTCCCCTGAATAGGAAGGGAAAAGGCCAAGGCATCAGTGTATGAAGACTGCTAAGACAATCCTGAATGCAGTTGTGAACGGCATTGCTGCTAGGCTTCTCCTACAGATCATCTGAAATGAACCTCTCTTATTGATTTTTATTGGCCTAAAGCCAGGAGCACTGGATTCAGTGTACTTTCAGGGTAAAAAGCAAACAGTCCTGGTTGTTGTCATCATAAACATATGGACCAGTGTGATGGTGAAATGAGATGAGGCTCCGCAATGGAACTGTAGCCACTGCTTTAGCATTTATCACTTCCTTCCTTACTTTGTCTTGGTATACTACATGGCAAAATGGGAAAGGTAAGAAAAATGACTTAGAAAATGTGCATGAAATGTACTAGGCTTTTTGCTTGGTTAAGGTGCCTAAATGCTTAGGTCAAATACCCTGGCAACCTGCATGTTATATGCTATCTGCTGGCAGTTTCTTTCTGATACAAAAATGAAACAGTATTCTTGGACAGAGGAGACAGAATTTCTAATTCCAACGGGGTTTGTTTTGTTTTCAGTATCTTATAATTGTACTTGGAGAAACCGATACTGATCAGTGGTTTATAGTATACATGACAGCCAAGTTTAATAATAAAGACTTTTGTTTTGGTATTTAGTTCTTTTCACTAAACATTATAAGTGTTTAATAAGCTTCTTTGTACTGAGTGTTGTATAAAACACTTAAAAGGACACAATTAGTGCCTTCGTGAAATTTACATGCTAATTATGCTAATGATTGGGTGCTATGTAGTTAACGATTTAAACTGCATGCATGGACAGATTACTCCTTAGGCAAAAGTATTTAAGAGGGGATGAATAGAAATTCTGATTGGACTATTAAAACATTTTTAAAAAATTAATTATGTTTATACTATTGAACTGTGTTTTAAAGAGAAGCTATCTGTTCATTGATTGGAATTACATAATTTAAGGATAATTTTTTTTTTTTGAAGAGAAACTGCTTAAGCAAATTCCTACCCATACTTCTTACTTGTCTCCTTACCTTTGATTAATCTAAGGAATGTTGATGATGAGAAGAAAGGTAGAAATGTTGAGGTGGTTGCATAATTGGTTTGAGAGTAGCTGTCATCACCTGGGCTGCTTGAAGCTGCTGTTGCTGATGTTGTTTTACTGACTCATGAAGATAACTGAAAAGACTGCTTTGTGACTTTATTGTTTTCTTATGTGTGTTTACATCCATGTCTATATATATGTATATGTATATACATATGTATATATCTGTATGTCCATGTATGTGTTAAAAAAGCTGATATAAGTAAAACCATGCTCTGTGCTTTGAGCAAGTAGAGTCTTTTCCCATTCTTTGTCTTTCTCTGAATTGGTCTCTAATTTTGGGGGAAACTCTTGGGGGAAAATGAATGAAAAACTTGCTAAAGTCCTTTTTTCTTTATATACAAATATGTACATTTTAGAATTCATGTTTGTATTGTACCAAATGAAAAGACTTAATCAGGAAGTGCTTTGTTTTTGTTTGTTTTTGAGGCAGAACCTTGCTCTGTTGCTTAGGCTGAAGTGCAGTGGCAAGATCTTGGCTCACTGCAACTTTTGCCTCCCAGGTTCAGGCAATTATTGTGCCTCACCTACAGGAGTAGCTGGAACTACAGGCGTGTGCCACCACACCCAGCCAATCAAGAAATACTTTGAATAGTTAATTTAATCAAACTATTGATTGTCCCTGACATGAACAAAACAAATGACTGGCTATTAAAAGTCTACTTATGAAATAAGAGGGTTGATGATCAGAAAAGCATATGGATTTTTTTTCTTATCAGGAAACTTATTCAGAGAATTATGGTAGTGGAGAATCTTATTTGAAAGATTAGAAGTCTTGGTATCTCCATTTCATTTTTCTTGTTTCTTATGTAAAGGCCTTATAAGCATCATTATTATTCTTTTTATTAAGCTATCTTTAGAATGAAACTTAATTAAAAAAAATAAAGATTATTTCACCACACAGTGTTAGATGCACATACACAGTCTGTTCTTTTTGATTATCACTCTCTGAATAGCTCCGTAGTTCTTTTTTGCAAACTTCTACTCTGTTTTTCTACTTGGTGTTTTTTTCCAGACTCTTCCACGTATCAACACAGGTTTCTGGTTACGGTTACATCAAATCTCCTGTGTTAAATGTTATCGTTTCTGTAATCACTCAAACTGTTGGGCATTTGGATTCTTTCTAGAGAGTTCTGGCAGTCAGACAGCCTGGATTTTCCAGAGAGGTCCTGATTCCAGAGATTCAGTTCTAATGTACCCATAAACCACATGCTCTGATTTTTATTTTGAAGGTATAATTTCTATAACCTTTGACATTGCTAGACTAATGGTTTTTTTTGTTTTGTTTCGTTTTTTCATTCATTCATGGGTTCCTTACGTGTACCTATCTTGCACCTAACCCTATATTATATGCTATTAGTAAGAAAAGCAGTAAGTAATTTTATGCCTTTGAGCAGCTCAGGGACTGGTCAGGGAAACATACCTGTAAACAAAAATACCATCAGATAGAATTAGATAGAAACAATAACAATACTTGCCTGTAAGTATATTATATGTATTTTGATCCTCATAACAACCATGGGGGATATTATCACCTTTCTGTAAATGGAGAAACCAAGGTAGAGTGATTGAAAAACTTACCAAGGTCATATGTTAAGTAGTGGAGTTAAAGTTTGAATTCAGGCAGCCTAATTCAAGAGCTTATGCTCTTAGCTATTGGTCTGTTGTCCAGAAGAGCAGAGGCAGAGACTGCCAGTTCTTCAGGTGTTTTACACAGGAGGTGGAATGTGACGGATGAATGTGAAGGCCAAGCCAGGCAGAGTGGGGAACACTGGGCATATCAGGTACAGGGAGCTGCATGTGTGGCTACAAGTTCTGAAGGGGAGTAGAGTATTCATCCTTTGGAATTGCCAGATGCTCATTAGGACCAACACAGAGCTCCTAGGCTGTCTCAGTGTTTAGCTGGTAATCACAGTACAGTTCCTAGAAGTACTGATTTGACATGGTCCTCATTTATCACTTGAAAGAATACATGAGCTGGTCCATGGGATTGGCATAGATTTGGGAGTATGTCAGGAATCCTGCCAGGGAAGCTGTGGTGCAAGACACAGTAACAGTTTCAGCAGATACACGGCAGTCCCACATACAATTGAGGCAGATTTCCAATTATGTGGAAGGACAAATTAGGAAAGTTGTAGGTGGGTGTTGTGAGAGTGGGGCAGGAGTAGTTACATGTCTCTTGCTGGGAGGAGCAGGGCTCCTGTTGAACCTCCTGCTGTGTTCTGGTGCAATCTAGACCCTGAGTGAGACTGAAGAAGCAGTTATAGATCCCTACCATGGGGACAGAGACTGGCATTGCTTTTGCAATACCTGATCCAGTGGTGCTTAGTAAACATTTAATAAACATTTGTCAGATAAATGATTGATTCCTTCAGCAAAAATGTATTTAAACATTTTTAAACAGCTTTATTCAGATATAATTTACATACTCTACAATTCACCCATTTAAAGTGTACAATTAATTGTTTTTGGTATATTCACAGATAGATGTATCCATCACCACAGTCACTTTTAGAACATTTTTATTACCTCAAAAAGAAATCCTGTACCCTTTAACTATTACTGCCCTAACCCCTACCTCCCTCCCCTTCCTTCCCATCCTAGGGGTTAGGCAACCACTGATTTTTCTGTCTATAGATTTCCCTGTTCTAGATTTTCAGATAAATGGAATCATACAGTATGTGGTCTTTTGTGACTGGCTTCTTTCACTTAGTGTAATCTTTTCAAGGTTCATCCATGTTGTGGTAGATCAATTCACAGTGGGGTTACTTTACATAGAAAGGATGTGCCCTTCGTCCCTTCTTACAGCTGAATGATGAATGGTCCCTTGTATGATATGCCACACTTTATCTATCCATCTACCAGTGAACTTTGGATTGTGTCTGCCTTTTGGCTATTACAGTTAATGCTGCTATAAACATTCAGGTACTTGTTTCTGTGTGGACATTTGTTTTTATTTCTCTTGGATATTTACCAAGGAAGGGAATTGCTGGGTAATATAACTCTCATTATGTTTAATCATTAGAGGAATTACCAGACTTTTTCAAAGTGATGGCACCCTTATACATTCTTACTCTTTTACTTTAATCTGTTTATCTTTGAATTTACTGTGTGTCTCCTGTAGACAACATATAGTTAGATCATGCTTTTAAAATCCAGTCTGATTCTCTGCCTTTTTTTGTGTTATATATTCATACATAATTCTATTACTGATATGGCAGGATTCATTTCTGTCATCTGACTTTTGTTTTTCCTGTGCTTCATGTCTTTTTTGTTCCTGTGTTCCTCCCTTGGTTTTTTTTTTTGCATTGATTGAATTCTAATGTAGCATTTTTATTTCATTAGTGATTTTCACTATTGAGTATTTTAGTAGTCTCTCAACTACTAAAGAATCAGCTTTTACTGATTAGATTTAGATTTACTGATTTAGATTTTTACTAGCTTAATTTTAGTACTATATAGGAGTGTTGCTCCTATGTATGTCTATTTCTTTTTACCCTTTTGGAGGGTATTGTTATACATATTACATCTGTTAATGTTGCAAACCAAACAATATGTTGTTATAATTACTATTTTTATGTGTTGTTATTTCCCTAGCCCATTACAGTTTTATTTCCACCTACCTCCTCTGTGCTATTATTGGCAATTATATTACTGATATTTTTGTACATGTTATAGATCCAGCAGTGAATTATATAAATATTTTATACAATTGGCTTTTTAAATCAGTTAACCAAAAAAAGAAAATATATATTAATAGTGGCTATTCTAATTTCATAACTATTGCTGCTCTTTTTGTGGATTTGAACCTCCATCTGGGGTCATGTCCTTTCAGCCTGAAGAATTTCCCTTAGTGTTTCTTATAAGGCATGTCTGTTCACGATGAATTCCCTCAGTTTTTGTTTATTTAGTTATGTCTTTATTTCACCTTTATTTTTTAGAGACAGCTTTTTTGGACATAGGATTCTTGGTTAACAGGGGCTTTTGTTGTTTTTGAACACTGTGTTATTGCATTGCCCTTGTCCTCTATTATTTCTGCTGAGCAGCTATAACTTTTATGGGAGTTTCCTTGTAAGTGATGTCATTTTTTTCATGCAGCTTTCAAGATTTTCCGGTGTTTGACTTTTATCATCTCTACTTCATTTCCTGTGTTTGTGGGTCTCTTTTTATTGACCCTGTTTGGAGTCTGTTGAGCTTCCTGGATGATAGCGTATTGTTTTTCAGTAATTTTGGGAAGTATTAAGTCATTATTTCTTTGAATGTTTTTTCTTCTCCTTTCTCTCTTCTTTCCTTCTAGTATTCCCGTTACACATTTGGTAGTGTGCTTAGTGGTGTTCCACCTTTCTCTGAGACTTTGTTCATTTTTATTCATTTTTTTCTCTTCTTGAGCTTACATAATTTCTACTGACCTGTCTTCAAGTTTGATAATTCTTTCTTCATTGTGTTCAAATCTATTGTTGGGGCATGTATTAGGGTTCTTCAGAGAAACAGAATACACACACACACACACACACACAAACACATGCACACACACACACACAAAGAAGATTTATTATAGGGATTGGCTCATGTGATTATGGAGGCTGAGAGGGTCCAGTATCTGGTGCCCGCAAGCTGGAGAACCAGGAAAGCTGGTGGTGTAATTCCGTCTGAGTCCAAAGGCCTGGGGATAAGGGAGCCAATGATGAAAGTCCCAGTCTAAGTTCAAAGACCTGAGGACCAGGTGTGCTGATGTTTGAGGGAGGATATCCTAGCTCAGACCAAAAACAAATTTGTCCTTCTTCCACCTTTTTGATCTACTCAGGCTCTTAATAGATTGGATGATATCACCTACATTGGTGAGGGTGATCTTCTTTCCTCAGTTTACAAATTCAAATGCTAATCTCCTCTAGAAATACCTTCACAGACATATCCAGAAATAATGTTTTACCAGCCCTCTGGGCATTCTCTAGCCCCGTGAGATTGACACATAAAATTAACCATCACAAAGTCCTCTAGTGAATTTTTACTTCTATTATTGTACTTTTCAACTCCAGAATTTCCATTTGGTTCTTTCTTAAAATTTCTCTCTTCTTATTGACAGATTGTGTTTGATGCCATTTTGTCATACCTTCTTTTACTTCTTAAATTTTCTTTTAGTTATGTGAGTGTATTTATAATGGCTGATTTGAAATCCTTTTAAAAATAAATCCTGGCTGGGCATGGTGGCTCACGCCTGTAATTCTAGTACTTTAGGAGGCTGAGGCAGGTGGATCACCGGAGGTCAGGAGACCGAGACCAGCCTGGCCAATATGGCAAAACCCCATCTCTACTAAAAATACAAAAATTAGCTGGACGTGGTGGTGGGGACCTGTAATCCCAGCTATTTGGGAAGCTGAGGCAGGGAGAATTGCTTGAACCCAGGAGGTGGAAGCTGCAATGAGCCGAGATCACTCCACTGCACTCCAGTCTGGGTGACAAAGGTAGACTCTGTTTAAATCAGTCAGTCAATCAATCAATCAATCCAACATTTAGTTCACCTAGTTGTACTCCCAGGCAGTTTCTGTTACCTGCTTGGGTATTTTCCCGCTTTGGTGTATGGGTTGTATTTTTCTGTTTCTTTGAACATCTCATAAGTTTTTACTGGAAACTGAACATTTTAGAAAAATATCTTTTAGCAACTCTGGGTACTAAGGTCCCCTTAACCCGTTATTATTTGCTGGTTTATTTGTTTAGGGGCTGGCTGGAGCTTCAGCTCTTGGTTTGACCACAGTCACCCTGAGATGCCCCTTGTTCTTTGTAGGACTCTCTCCTCCTCTAGAAAAGACTCCTACACTGATCGCCAGATGATTGTTTTATTGTTTACACCAATGCTCTGGGGCATAAATTCTGCTGCAAACTAATTAAATTGTGGTTCCTTTATTTTTTCTTTTTCACCTATAATGTATTCATGTTAAAATTATGGTTCTGTTGAAGAAATAGTTTCTGAGATCAGTGTCCCATATTTGACCCCAGGAGGACTCTTCCTTGCCACCTCTTTTGCAGGTTCTCTCCTGCAAGCTAGTGTCCACACTCCAAGCTGTATCTTCACTAGATCCACAATTCTCCCCATTCTCTCCACTGTTTTTGAGAGGGCTCTTAGGCCCAAACTTCTCCCTGCACTGTTGCAAATGAAGCCCTTTCTTTGGGAAGAGATCAGGAGCTGTTTTATGACTCCAGGCAAGATTTCTGAGTCTTGAGGTGGGACTGAGGTTTATAATGACAGGTTTTTCTCTGAGTGACAACCCCACTCTAGGAGCTGAGCACTAAGTAGAGAGGCCAGAAGATTGAAGTTCTTGAAGCTCCGTCTTTCCAGGTGTGGAACCACTGCCTCAGAAGCCCCAGGAAGGGCTGTCAGGGCCTAATATTCTCAGCACACCACACCCAAGGTGGAGCCTCCATTCCATCAGCGGGGATTAGGTGGAGTAAGGCAGCCCCCACATCTCAATTGCACTTGCCTAGGACTTAACCTTAGCTACACAGGCAGCTGGGGACAGCAGGAGAAAGGTTGAAGTCCTGCTTCTCCCAGGATGAAATCCCGCAGCATGGAGCTGGAGAGCAAGGGAGCCCTCTGTTCTTGGCTGCTGTAGTCTGGAGTGAGGTCTCTGCCTCATTGCTTGGGAAGAGGAGAGTGGGGAATGATCTTGGCTCAAATAATGTACTCTCATCTGTAGCACTGAATTTTTATAGATTTTCTCGTATAGATGTTTCTTCATTTGCTATTTGTCCTTGAGACAATTTTCAGGTACTTTTAAGAGGTTTTTAAAACAATAATTTTCACTAGTTTGCACAGAAGTTCAGCAGAGCTTATGCTGTTGCATTGGAAGTGGAGCTCCAAAAATATTTTGAAAATGCTTTATTCATTACCAGATGTCATCAAATTTAATACACCATTAGATGCACCATGATTGTAAAGTACTGCTAAGCAGGAAAAGCAGCTGCTGATTAAACTATGACATGCCATCATGTGTAAGAGTCACCTTGATTTCAGATGTTGAAATATGGGGGAAAATGTGCACCTTTGAATCAGTAGACTATAGTATATTCTGAGAAAACACTTACTACAAGGAAAGATCAGATCCATATCCTGTTAGGTATAACAACAGAAACACCAAACAAAGCATTTTATTGAAAACCATGATTCTTATTTGTAAACAAACAGTGACTGAAAGTTTTTAGATTTGTTTTTCTTTACGGAATAAGCAAAGCTGTTTTCAAATATGATATAAGAAAAATTAATACTAAGTCTAGGATTTGGAACACACCATCATCATTCTGGCTTTCCAAAACTGTCGACCTGTGTTTGTCGAGTGCCTTCTGTGTGCCAGGCACTGTTTGTGGTCTGGGATGCATTAGCAAACAAGTTAGAGGAATATTCCTGCCACAGTGTAGGAGAAGAGGGAGGAGAGAGCTGCACAACAGTAAATTAAACTGTAAGTTGAACAACAGTAAATGTGTTTTAAAAAACTATTTTGAAATACTTTTAGATTTACAACAAATGTACAAAAATTGTACACAGATTTCCCTTATACCTAGCTTCCCTCAGTATTAACAATTTATATATGACCAGAGTAATATAATTTTCTAAACCAAAAAATTAACTTTGATTCAAAACTATTAACTAATCTACAAACCTTATATGAATTTCACTGGAGTTCCCACTAATGTCCTTCTGTGCCAGGGTCCAATCTAGGATCCCATGTTGCTCTCTCAGGGTCCAATCTAGGATCCCACATTGCATTTAGTTGTCATGTCCTCTTAGTTTCTTCCAGTATGGGAAATTTCCTCCATTTTTTTTTTGAGACGGAGTCTCGCTATGTCACCCAGGCTGGAGTGCAGTGTCGTGATCTCGGCTCACTGCGACCTCCGCCTCCTGGGTTCAAGCAGTTCTACCTCAGCCTCCCTAGTAGCTGAGATTACAGGCGCCTGCTACCATACTGGCTAATTTTGTATTTTTAGTAGAGATGAGGATTTTCCAGGTTGGCCAGGCTGGTTTTGAACTCCTGACCTCAGGTGATCCATTTTCCTGGGCTTCCCAAAGTGCTGGAATTACAGGTGTGAGCCACCGTGCCCAGCCCTTTCTTTGTCTTTTATGTCCTTGACAGTTTTGTGGAATGCCCCTTAATTTGAATTTGCCTGATGATTTCTCTGGTTATGTTGAGGCATAGCCAGCCCTCTGTATACACAGATTGAAGCAACCATGGATCAGAAATGTAGTTAGGTCTACAATGTTTGTGTCTGTACTGAACATATACAAACTTTTTTTTGGTCATCATTCCATAAAAAAACAGAATAACAACTATTTATATAGCATTTATATTATATTCATTATTGTAAATAATCTAGAGATAATTTAAAGTAGACAAGAGGCTGTGTGTAGGTCATATGCAAAGACTGTCTTATTCAGAGACTGGAGCATCTGCAGATTTTGATATCCTCGAATATATTGGAACCCATCCCCCTTGGATATCAAAGGACAACTCTGCTGCATTTTTGGCAAGAATACCACAGAAATGATGTTGATGTTATGTCCTTTTTTTTTGAGATGGAGGCTTGCTCTGTAGTCCAGGCTGGAGTATAATGGTGTAATCTTGGCTCACTGCAACCTCCGCCCCCTGGATTCAAGCAGTTCTCCTGCCTCAGCCTCCCAAGCAGCTGGGATTACAGGCATGTGCCATCACAGTGAGCTAATTTTTGTTCTTTTAGGAGAGACGGAGTTTTTCCATGTTGTTCAGGCTTGTCTCAAACTCCTGACCTCAGGTGATCCACCCACCTTGGCCTCCCAAAGTGTAGAATTATAGGCATGGGCCATCGCACCTGGTCCCCTCTTTTTTTCTTTTTGAAACAGGGTCTCACTCTGTCACACAGGCTGGAGCAAAGTGGTGTGATCATGGTTCACTCTAGCCTTGACTTCCTGAGCCCAGTCAATCCCCTTACCTCAGCTTCCAAGCTGAGGGAAGGATCACAGACATGCACTACCATGCCTAGCTAATTTTTAAATTTTTTTTGTAGAGACAGGGTCTCACTATGTTGTCCAGGCTGATCTTGGAACTCCTGGGCTCAAGCAATCCTGCTGCCTCAGCCTCCCAAACTGCTAGGCTTACAGGCACAAGCCACCACACCCTGGCTGTAGCCCTCGTAGCACATTATACCAGGAGGTATGTGATGATGATGTGTCTTGTTACTGCTGATGTTTGCTTCAATCACTTGGTTGAAGTGGTGTCTGTAGAGTTTTTCCACTGTAAAGTTACTATTTTTGCCATTGTAATTAATAAGCATTTTGTGGGAGCCAATATCCTGTTTCTCATCATACTTTTACCTACAAATGTTAACATTCTTTGATAATTTTTGCCTGCAGCAATTTTTAAAAACTTTTAAGTTCAAGGGTACAATTGCAGATTTGTTGCCTAGGTATACTTGTGTCATGGGGTTTGTTGTACAGATTACTTCATCACCCAGGTATTATACCCATTAGTTATTTTTTCTGATCCTCTCCCTCCTTACACCCTCCACCCTCCAAAAGGCTCCAGTGTGTGTTGTTTCCCTCCACGTGTCCATGTGTTCTCATTTAGTTCCCACCTATGAGAACATGCCGTATTTGGTTTTCTGTTCCTGCGTTAGTTTGCTAAGGATAATGGCCTCCAGCTCCATCCATGGCCCTGCAGAGGACATGATCTAGTTCTTTTTTTGTAGCTGCCTGCAGCAATTCTTACTGTGGTGGTTGCCAAATGTAACTTTCTGTTTCCATCATTTATTCTGTACTTATAAATTAATTGGAATTCCACTGAAAGGAAGAGATGTCTCCTCCCTCGTTTCTTTTTTTTTTTGAGGTGAAGTCTAGCTCTATCACCCAGGCTCAAGCACAGTGGCACAATCTTGGCTCACTGCACCCTCCACCTCCTGGATTCAAGTGATTCTCTTGCCTCCGCCACCTGAGTAGCTGGGATTACAGGCATGTGTCACCGTGCCCAGCTAATTTTTTTTTATTTTTAGTAGAGACAGGTTTCACCTTGTTGGCCAGGCTGATCTTGAGCTCTTGACCTCAAGTGATCCACCTGCCTCAGCCTCCCAAAGTGCTCGGATCATAGACTTGAGTCACCATGCCTGGCTCTCCTTTATTTCTTTCTTTCTTATTTCTTTATATAAGTATGAACTCATGGATATTTGTTTAATTCCATGGGTTATGATTCTTTATTACAATGTTTAAATTGTCTCAGAGGTGGTCGTCCTCAAGTTGGCTTCTCAGCCTTTTGTTGTGCCCCTATCATTTTTACAAAATTTATCGAGTGAAATTAACATAACAAAATTAACCTTTTTAAAATAAACCATTTAGTACATTCACAGTGTTGTGCAACTACCACCTCTATCTAGTCTCCAACATTTTTAGAGCCATTTTTTTACTTTCTGGTGCCATAGCATGCTCCAGGCTTGTCTTGTATTTTATATACCTCACCTCTGGAAGCAGTCATTTTTCCAAGGAGCCTCTAGTTCCTTGAAGAATGGAGTCTTGGTACGTTCATTCCTACTGTGGCATCACCATTTCCCGTCTCTCTCAGTGCACAGAGCAAGGGGAGACATGCACATGTGCATAGATAGCATCCCCAGCTATTTCCATGTCCACCTGCATTTCTTTAAACTAAACACCATGAATTCATAGTGATCCCTTGGATTTTAATTGAATACTGTAGCATCCATGCTAGTCTCCTCTTTTCCTTATTTGTAAGTCCTGTCTCTGACAGTAAAAAATATGGCTCTTATTATCCCAATGTAATTACTTATGCTCAATCCCAGTATATACCTACAATAGTTTCAGAATTCTAACCCAAACACAAGTGAAAAGTAAATTTACTAGGGTGCAATATTTGTGTACAGTTCTTTTTGTATTTAGTCTTGTAATATACATATGCTATTTTCTAAAGTTACTTAGCTTATATTTTAGTCACTTCCTCTTGTGTGTGGTTATGTTATTCATTTATAATCTATTTAGGTCCATGTATTACTGCTTGTATTCAGTTTTGGGTTTCTCCCATGTCCTGTTAATTGCAATCATTTACATTTTGGATATGTGAAACATCTTGGTTCTGACTCAGAACAGTAAAAAAGTTATGCTGAGAGATATGTCTCTTCTCATTCCTACTGTCCCAGTTTTATTTCTTCCTTATTTCTGCCCAGTTACCATCCATCCCCTGTAGGTATTCAATCTCACTATTTTCTGGTTTATCCTTCCTGGATTTATTTTGTATTTTTAGTATAGACAGGGTTTTGCCATGTTGGCCAGTCTTAAGGTCTTGAACTCCTGACCTCAGGTAGCCTACCCGCTTCAGCCTCCCAAAGTGCTGGGATTACAAGCTTGAGCCACTGTGCCTGGCCTACAGGCTTTTTTTTTTCTTTTTTTTTTTTTTAAGATTAGTGTTAGCCTTAGTTTTTTTATCCAAACCATGGTAAATTCAGAATTTAATTTTTGGGAGAAAACTCTGGTTGCCAATTATGCTTTAAACACGAAAGTCGGAGGATAGAGTTGATTTGATTAACATTTAGACTTAAATAACTTACTTGGGAAAAGTAGATTCTGCCTCTTTTTTTGCTGAAGCATATTTTATATGTCTATCAAACTTAATATTTAGTTTTCAAAACCTAAAGATAAAAGGCCAATCTTTTTTTTTTTTTTTTTTTTTTGAGACATGGTCTTGCTCTGTTACCCAGGCTGTAATGCAGTGGTGTGATCTTAGCTCACTGCAGCCTCCAGCTCCAGGCTCATTGCAGCCTCTGAGCTCAAGCAATGCTCCCACCTTAACCTCTTGAGTAGCTGGGACTACAGGTGCGTGTCACCACACCTGGCTAATTTTTTTTTTTTTTTTTTTTTTTTTTAGTAGAGATGAGGCCTCACAGTGTTGCCAAGGCTGGTCTCAAACTCCTGAGCTCAAGCAATCCTTCTACCTTGGCTTCTTAAAGTGCTGAGGTTACAGTCATGAGCCACTGTACCTGGCCCAAAAGACCATTTTTTAAGACGCTCTATTCTTTATCTTTCCAATAGGAATCTAGAAAGTAACTTAAAGCAAATTATAGTCAACATTCATTTGGTAAAGTTTGTTTCCAGTTTCAATAGTAATAAATGTCCACATGTAAGGGCTTTGCCTTCCCTCAACAGTTGAGATGAGATGTTAAGATTTTCTAACCAAGATCATGTGGTGTAGGTGTGTGAATCCCTCTTCAGTTCAGTAGGTTTAGAAATTTACTGCATTAAGATCAGTTTCTCTTTTTTAAGTAATGTTTTAAGTATAACAAAGATATAAAAAGTGCACAGATCCCAAGTGTACAGTTCTATGAGTTGTCACAAAGGGGGCACACCTGAGTAACAAACTCCAGAAGTACAACATTTCAGCATTTCCTGTCTTTCCTGTATTTTGGTATGCACATTGGTATACAGTTATTTGAATTGTCACGTCATCAGCTTTTTGAAAAGGAGTCTTCCTCATGGTGTATCTCTGAAGGACCCAGACAAGTGATCAGAGTAAGTAGTGTTACTCGTGTGTTCATGGAGATGTGAACAGTGCTATGATAGCACTAGGGTAGAAACAGCACATTCAGAGGAAGGATTCTGGAAAGACTTCTCACAAGAAGTGGCGTTGAAGTTGGTCTGAAAAGAAGATGGGAATGTAATGAGGGAGAAAGGTATTCCCTGTGTTAATAGTGAAGGTGGATGTTGGATTGAACCAAGGAGTGGGCAGGTGGCAGTTTTTGGTCTGATGGATGCAAGTCCAGATGCACAAAGGATGGAGAAGAACAGAGGAGACTGAGGGAATGAGGAGGGGCAGGGAGTGTTAGAGCTGGGAGCAGGGATGGCAGCAGTAAAGGTGACGAGAGATCCAAAGGGCTCAGCAGGAATTCGTGGTGAAGAGTGTAATTATCTTACTACTTTATCCTAAATTTTACTTAAAATATCCTGCCTGGTGTGGTGGCTCATGCCCATAGTCCCAACACTAGGAGGGTGAGGCAGGAGGATCCCTTGAGATGAGCCTGAGCAACAAGACAAGATTCCATCTCTACAAAAAACGTAAAAATTAGCCGGGTGTGGTAGCGTGTGTCTGTGGTCCCAGATACTCAGGAGGCTGAGGTGGGAGGATTGCTTGAGGACTGGGAAGTTGAGGTTGCAGTGAGCCATGATTGATGCTAAAGTGATACTTATAAATGTGCGAACACATGTCTCTTTTTTCTTTTGTAATTTATTTAAGTGGATAGCTGATTTTTTTTTAACTTCCAACACCTCAATATACAAAACAAGTACAAATGTTGTAAAACTACCATATTTATATTTAAACTTATTAATTATCAATACCATGGGCTTTTTCATTAATTTTTTCGTTTCTAAACCTTCCTAAGGTTAATAGTAACTCTTATTTTTATAGCTTTCTGAGATGTTAGCAATCTTACCAAGCTGGAAAATATAAAAGTAAGTGCCTTCTGGGACCATTTGTGTCAAATGTGATCAGGATTATCGACTGAGCGTTGACTGGGGCCAGGAACCTGGTTGCTTCCCCCAACATAATTTAAATTTAAATCTAGGCCAATTGTTGTCTGGGTCCTTTTTTTACAATTAAATTTTTTAGTTTAATGAGGACTTTTTTGAGCTCAAATTTATCATATACATTTTATTTTTTCCCAGGCTGGTGTTTCCCCTATGGGATAGCATTTCGTATTGACCACTTGTAATTATATCGACTTAGTAGAGAGATTGCAAACTTAAATATTTCTTGTTGGAATTTTCTGATTAGAAGGCTAAAATAGAGTATTTTTTTTTTCTTCTCACGCAAGAGATCTAGTCTAGGACCTTGGTTATTTTAGGACAGATCACTGATTTTCTTTATAAACCCAACTTCTTTATTTTTTTCTTTTTGAGACGGAGTCTTACTCTGTCACCCAGGCTGGAGTACAGTGGTATGATCTTGGCTCACTGCAACCTCCACCTCCCGGGTTCAAGTGATTCTTCTGCCTCAGCCTTCCGAGTAGCTGGGACTACAGGCTCACCACCACACCTGGCTAATTTTTGTGTTTTTAGTAGAGACGGGCTTTCACCATGTTGGCCAGGCTGGTGTCAAACTCCTGACCTCATGATCCTCCCACCTTGGCCTCCCAAAGTGCTGGGATTACGGGGTGAGCCGCCACACCTGGCCTAACCCAACTTCTTTATGTGACCACTGTGCTTATCTTCCTCCCCACCTCCCTGTTCTTTTTACACTTCTTATTTTGCTCCAGAACTGTGGGTTTACACAGAACTTCCCTTTCCTTCCATCATTATTGCACAGACAGACAAAAGTTTCTATATAAGCAGACATACTTATTAGAGGAAGGAAATACACAAGTGTATTGACTGTCTTCTACTTATTCAAATTGACAAAAAATTGCTGGGCACATTATAAGAGGAAGGAAATACACAATTATATTGACTCTCTTCTACTTACTCAGCTGAGAAAAAATTGCTGGGCACAGCGGCTCATGCATATAATCCCAGCACTTTGGGAGGCTGAAGCAGGCAGATCACTTGAATTCAGGAGTTTGAGACCAGCCTGGGCAACATGGTGAATCCACCTCCCTGCCCCCAGTCTGTACTAAAAATACAAAAATTAGCCAGGCATGGTGGCATATACCTGTAGTTCCACCTTCTCAGGAGGCTGAGGCAGGAGAATCACTTGAACCAGAGAGGTGAAGGTTGCAGTGAGGTGAGTTCCAGCCACTGCACTCCAGCCTATGTGATGGAGTGAGACCCAGTCTCAAAACAAAAACAACCCAAATTGACACAAAATTAATCATATTCCCTGTCTTTACTTTTTTGCATTTCAACCTTTTTGGAATAACTTAACTTTTTTTGTTTTCAAATGTCTATCCACGAAATATAATTTGTTTTCTTTTAATATCTACATGATCACAACCTGGCTACTGGGTACCATCTTAGGCTGTTTTCTTTGTCTCTTCTGCACTCTCCCCTGACATCCTTGAAAGCACTCTTGCATTCTTACCCTGTTTCCATGCTTGCATACCCATCCTGGTTTTTATTTTTCTATTAGATGATGTGGAATTATCTATGTTGTAAGAGTCCTAGTTCCTTTCACAAGGAGTTGTTTTAGAGACTTCAAAATTTGGGTGTCCATGAGGGTTAGTGATGGACAAAAGTGTTCCTGTTGTTTTTGGGAAATGGTCATTGATTGTTTTTTTTTTTTCCATTTTAACCAGTCATGTTGCTATACTCTCCTTTCCAGTGAGATTTCATTGATTGCTAAGACTTTGCTCTGTGTTGGTGAACTCCAGCTCACTAAAGCAAAGTTCTAATAGGACTGGAGTTTTGTAGGGAAACTGGGCAGCTTGAACTTCTTACTTAAAGGAGAATGTGAAAAGTGTCATGGGCTAGGAAAAGAGTTTGCCAACTAGTTTACCTCTTGCTTTATGCTGTGGCAAATGGCCAGTCATGGCTTGAATTTACCCCTTTGTTCGTCCTGGCAAGCTTGTGTGTAGAGAGGCTTCTGTTGGCAGCTTGGTTGCTGTTTCAATGTACCAAAAATGTTGAAAGACAGTCTTCACAAATCCTGTGTGTGAATTATGGACAAAGAAAGTAAATGTTCCAGGAAATCTCAAACTCCTAAACTGGATATCCAGTGGTTTGCTACCATGTTACGTTTTTCCCTTCTACTGGCTTGTTCTTTCATTAAGTTCATGTAAGGTAAACTTAAAAACTTGAACTTCAAGACTTGTCAAATGTCTTATTTTTGTTGTGCCTCATAATTTGCATTTCTCTCAAGTTGTCTCTTTTGTAATTCTGCAACATTATCCCCAAAATAGACAAAATCTATCTCTTTTGTCCATTCCTGTTTTCTCCCTTTTAAATCAGTAATAAAGTCCCATTTATTTGCAGACAATTGTGCAGAGAAATAATAGAACCGATTGGACCTCCATTATTGCTGTATGCTGCTGTCATTGTTGTCATTTCAGGAGAAATAATCCTGTAGCTTATAAACTCAAAATAAGCCTAGAGTTGGTATTGGGAGCGGTGAAGAGCACCCTTTGTATACTGCGTTTTTCTCCGTGGTCTCATTTAGTCCGCACTGCAGCTCTAGGGAGGGAGGTGAGTATTAATATCCCTGTTTGACATGAAGACACTCAGGCAATTAGCAAAGTACTTAATCCGGCTGTGTGAGATCACTAGAAAGTGATAGAAAGAAGGATGAATCTAGGCTTGTCTGACTCTATGGGGTGTACAGCCTGAGTCAGCTCTCAGGGAATGCCCAGGCCTCCAGGGCAGTAGAGCAGTGTTCCCTGGATGAGTCCACCACAGATCAGCTTCTGGAATGCTCATGTTGTCTGTCACCCAATGTGATTTCTTTATATACTTTTTACAAAACTGTATCTTCTCAGCTAGTATTTAGTCATATTATTGCTCTATTGTTTCTGTTGCATGTTTTTTAAGTGCACAGTTTCAATTTAAGAAAGTTACCACAAAACTAGTTTAACTTGATTGTTAAACAGCCAATTTAGCTGTTCTTTTTTGGTTAAAAAATCAATTCACACCGCCATTAGTTAAAGGATATTTCAGTCATGCAAAAAAATCTGTTGTTTACTTCAGCAAAGTTCCCTTTAAATGGAAGTATCTACATTATTGGTTGTTAATATTTCTGGAAGAGGCGCATGTTAACTTGAGCGAGGCAGTGGATCTTTGTTTTGTTACTAAGTATAACTGCTGAAGTGTCTTCCTAGCACAATGTGTGCCAAAGTTTAGGGCAGGTATAACTTTTTTTTTCGAGAAATAATTACACATAATGTTAGACTTTAGGATTTCAGGTTTATTGTTTTGATAAGAGGAGGGTACTTATAAATCTCAGGCTTTTGATTAAAATAAATTATCAGTGAGTATACCTAATTAGTAAATCTCGTTAGTCTTATAAATTTTCCTTTTATCATGGACCTGAAAAGCACCTTGTTGTCAGCTGCACTAACTGACAGGGTGCAGTGGCTCACGCCTGTAATCCCAGCACTTTGGGAGTCCAAGGTGGGAGGATCACATAAGCCCAGGAGTTTGAGACCAGCCTGGGCAATGTAGTGAGACCCCATCTGTTAAAAAAAAACTATGCTCACTAAAAGACTCCTGACATTGACTGCATCACAGGGGAGGATGTCATAGTCTTAACTTATATATTTTGGTCTATTAAAGTAAACTTGAGGCAACTGGCAAAAAAATTATAAATAGCTAGAAAATGTAGATTTGCAGTGTGGAACTTAAGTTACTTTGAAACCATTTTCTAAAAGTAAGTCTTAAAGGGTTAGGTATGTTGTGAAATGATGGAATTTTTGACTTCTAATAGATGTCTCACTGTTTGGATTAAATCATAGAGAAGATCCAGAAAGAACTCTGGAGATTACATATGAGCAGCCTTGCTCTGAAATGGTAGGAATTGGTTCCTTCTCAGAAATATAAAATTTAAACAATTTTAAATTAAAAAAAATCATATAGAAAAGTATAGTAAATGATACAGAAATACCTATATTACTATTACTCAGATTTTTCATTTTATAAAAAAATTGAGACAGGGTCTCACTCTGTCACCCAGGCTGGAGTACAGGGGCATGATCTCAGCTCACTGTACCTCTGCCCCCAGGTTCAAGCGATTCACATCCCTCAGCTTCCGGAGTAGCTGAGACTACAGGCACATGCCACCACACTTGGCTAATTTTTGTACTTATGGTAGAGACGGGGTTTTGCCATATTCACCAGGCTGGTCTCGAACTCCTGAGCACAAGCAATCTGCCTACCTTGGCCTCCCAAAGTGCTGGGATTATAGGCATTAACCACTGTGCCCGGCCCAGATTTTTCATATTTACTTCTAGTCCATTTTTTTCATTTTTAATGAAAAACACATGACAGATCTCCCACCCAGTTTCCATATCTGCTACCCTGTCTAGACTGAGACAAACCACATCATGTTGTGTACTCCTTTAGTGCATTTTCTATATGTTGATGTATGGATGTGAATATTCATTATGTATGTATAAGTGTACATATATATTTAATTTTATGTATCTAAAAAATTTATACAGATAATATTATGCCATGTATATTCTACATCTTAAAAAAAAAAACTCAGCTCAGGCTGGGTATGGTGGCTCATGACTGTAATCCCAACACTTGTGGAAGGCCAAGGTGGTTGGATCACTTGAGGTCAGGAGTTCAAGACCAGCCTGGCCAACATGGTGAAACCCTGTCTCTACTAAAAATACAAAAATTAGCTGGGTGTGGTGGCACACACCTGTAATCCCTGCTACTTAGGAGACTGACGCAGGAGTCACTAGCACCTGGGAGGCGGAGGTTGCAGTGAGCTCAGATTTCACCAGTGCACCCCAGCCTAGGTGATAGAGACTCCATGTCAAAAAATAAAAATAAAAAGTATAAAAAAATCACATTATTTTGATACTTCTGGGGAGGGACACACCTTGGTAGTTCCCGCCCTACCATTTTTGCTAATGTCACTCTGAAGCCACGTTTTACACCATTCCGTTCTCTAGTTCCTAGCAAGAATTGAGTCCAAATTCATCCAAACTGGCTGTCTAAAATTTTCATTCTTCTTCACTCAAAAGCTTAACTTTGCTGGAGCATTTTGCTGTTTTTAGGTCATGACATAAAAGAGTAGACATGGCTTTTTTGTTCCTACGTAGATGATGGATAGCATTTCAGGCACAGTATCAAAACCTCTATGTTATTATTTTTATAAATCTGTTCAATGTCTGCATTCGTTTTCTCATTTTCAGTGTTTGGGCACACTGAGGTCTTTGTGTTCAATAATGGGAATTTTATTGTTAGTTGATTTTCATTAATTTCAGAATATTCCACAATCACCTAATCAGTTGTTCCACTGTTTTTTAAAATGGACAATATTTATTTCCTCTGTCATTAGGGTGATCATATGATACTGTCTGGAGAAGGCCATTGAGAGTAAAGGGAGTACTGTTGACAGTCATGCTGTTGGCAGTCATGCTGGGGTAGCGGTTGTAAATTGGAACTGTCCTAGGCAAAGATAGTGTGCAGTCACCCTGTTCATGAAGTGAGAGGCAGTGGTAGAGAATGACTGGCCATGCTCAGGTGGAGCAAGGAGCCTGGATGCTGCTGCTGAACTCAATTATGCCACGGAATGAAGCTCCCTGCAATCTAGAACCATCATTCAGGATCATGATGAACCTCTGTACCGGAGAGAATCCACGATCCAATGAATCAATCACACCTGTGAAGCCTGCACAGCATTGCAATCCATGCTTAAAGATAAAAGTACTTACAAACAGCAAGAGAGGGCAAGCATTTCTGGAAGTAGTGGCAAGCATTTTGCTGGGGCGATAATGAAAGGAAGTAATCTTTCTGTGTGCTGATTAAGATCTAGAAGCTCAATAAGCCCTCTTCTCAGGGGAACTTCTTGGAATCATGGTAACTTAGATTTCCTTATCAGAAAGCTAGGATTAATGATAAGGTAGAAACGGCACTCCAGATGTCTTCCTGTCACCTGGCTTAAAGGCGTTTTTTCCCATGTGTGAGTTGTGCCTCTGGTGTACTCACCAGAAGCATATTTGCTCAGCTGTGAAGGAGTAATTGAACAATGACCTTATTGGTCTCATCACATAAACTACTGCAATAACAAATTTGATCTTGAGGGAAATTTGCTAATCTGAGTTACAGGATATTAGTGGTTTATTGGCATAGCGCTTTTTATTTTTCTCTAATTGAGACGGAATCTGGCTCTGTTGCCCAGGCCAGTGGTGTGATCATGCTTCACTGCAGCCTCTGCCTCCTGGGCTCAAGCCATCCTCCCACCTTAGCCTCTTGAGTAGCTGGGACTACAGGCATGTACCGCCATGCCTGGCTAATTTTTTTTTTTTTTTTTTTAAGACAGGGTCTTGCGCTGTTGCCCAAGCTGGAGGGCAGTGGTATGATCATGGCTCACTGCAGCCTCGAGCTCCTGGGCTCAAGCAAGCCTCCCACTTCAGCTTCCCAAGTAGCTGCGACCACAGGTGCATGCCACCGCACCCAGCTAAGTTTGGTATTTTGGGGGGATAGAGATGGGGCCACACTATGTTGCCCAGGCTGACTGGCTAATTTTTTATTGTTTGTAGCTACAGGGTTTGCCATGTTGTTCAGGCTGGTCTCAAACTTCTGAGTTCAAGCAATCCACCTGCCTTGGCCTCCCAAGGTGCTGGGATTACAGATGTAAGCCACTGCATCTGGCCGGCATTAATGCTTTTGATTCTTAAGTAGCTTTCTTCATATTGCTGTGTTTTCTCTCTTCAGCTCAGTTAATTTATTCATTCACCTAGTGTTTATTGAGCATGTATTAGGTGGTCATCTACTAGGCACTGGCAATTTCATGGTGAACAAGATAGGTGATGTCCTTGCTATATAGAACCTACTTATAGAGATGCTAAGTGAGGGGATGTTGTGCAGTCATAGTTGAGCAACTAGGCAGACTGAGTTATTTCAGAGAGGAATGAATGCTGACTACAAAACAAGCTAAGGCGGTGGTGAGTGACTGAGTTGGGAATGATGGTTGTTTAGATGTGAGTGGTCATAGAATGCCACTCTGAGGAGGTGACAGTTGAGACAGTTGGTGAGAGATGAAGTTGGAAAAGCAGGCAGGGGCCAGGTCATAGTGGACATAGAGACCATGATGACACCTTTGGATTTTATTTCTCAGTAGGAAGCTTTATGCTCAGAATGTACTACAGTCTGATTGACATTTTTCAGAGACTCCTCTGCCTTTAAGGAGATGTTCTTTATCTGGTTGAGGAAGTTCCCCTCTGTTCCTAGTTTGCAGAAAGCCATTGTTTTTCCATATATATATATATATATATATATATATATATATATATATATATATATTCAGCCTGTTCAGTTTTCCTCAATCTTTTTTCCCTCTGGACTTCAGACCCAATAATTTCTATAAATCTAACATCAAGTTCACTAATTCTTCTGTCCTTCTGCCATCTGAAATCTGCTGCTGAGCCTCTCTAGTGAATTTTAATTTTAGTTGCTTTAACAACTAAATTCCATTTTGTTTTATATTTCCTGTCTCTTTATTTTCTGAATTCATTGAGTCAGTTTCGTCACATGGTCCTTTAGTTCTTTAAAGCTGGTTTTATTCATTCTCTTAACTTATTTATAGTAACTGTTTTGAAATCTTCATCTGCTAAATGTAGCATCTGGGAATACTCAGAGACCATTTCCATTGACTGCTAGAAATTTCTTTCCCCCGAGTATGGGTCCTGCCTTCTTTTTTCTTTGCTATCTTGTGCATTTTTGTTGACTACCATATATTTTAGGTAATGTATTGATGCAGTTCTGGATTCTTACATTTTATTTTCTCAAGTGGATGGTGATTGTTTTATTTGCTCATTTGTTTAAGTAATTGGACTGGATTAAATCTCAAGTCTGTCTTTCCTGCTGTATCTGACTCTGGATATCTCTGTACTTCTTTTTTGATTCGGTTTTATTTTGAACTGGTTTTATTTCCTAGAGAGGTTGCCCCTGTGTCTGCATAGCATAGCGTTCAGCAAAGATTGGTCAGAGGCTGTAGTGAAACACCTCAAGCCGCTAGGGCTCGCTTCTCTGCTGAGGAGCTGCTGGAGCACATGGTACTGCAAGGTATTTTTGTGTGTGCCCCAGCTGTACTTTGCCCTGGTCTTCTTTTACAGCTCCTCCATGTGTGTGCACACATGGGCTCTAATGACCAGGTGTGTGTGGGTGGTGTGGGCCTGCACTGCTCTCTGCTGTGTATGCTCAGAGCCTCAAGTCCACCTGGGATGTGTGAACAGCTTTTTAAGCCCCCTACAGCTGACTCACCCTCTGGGCCTCCCTGTGAAGTCTCTGGCTGGTGTGCCAGTCCATTGCTTTTCTCAGGTAGAACAGCAGCCTCAGGGATGCAGACCTCTAGCCCTCCATGCTGCTTGCCTGCCTCTGGGCTTGCTGCTGTCACTGACAACACTGAATCCAATGTGTTCCTGCCAGCAGCAGCAGCGAGTTTGCTAGTTTTCAAGGCCTCCCCAGGCTTGTTAAATTTCTGAATTGACAGAGTTGGGGAGGAGAGAAGAGGGCAGCTCCTGGCAGGAAAGTCACGGACTTGTGCTGTTCCCACCTGAATCCAGTGGTTTTTATGAATAAACACTTCACAGTTTGTTGAATGTCTTGTTTGATTTCCAGAGCACCAACTTGGTTTTGACTCTTGACCGGCTTCATAGTTGCTTTGTGGGGAGAGGATTTGTGACCCTTCTCACTCTGTTATGCTAGAAGTTAGACATCCCCCAGGAAATTCTTGAATGTGCCCCCAAGTTATTCTGATTGGCAGCCAGGGTTGGGCACCAGCACACCTGGGACTCTTCGAGCTGTAAATATACACATATAACATCAGGGCACAAGAAAGTTTTTGCCATATTGATTTTCTAAAATAAAAAGTCTTGAATGTATCAGGTATTATAACTAAGGACCTAATTTTAAAACAGGACCTAACGAGGGTCTTAGAATATAGACAGCCTCTGGCCAGCAGCCATTCTTGTTGATATGTTAAAGTTGGCTGATTTAGCCCTTGGACTTGGTGCGGTATTATTTTATGTTCAGCTTAGTTGGCTAGCATCCATTTCCTGAAACAGACTCCTAATCTAATTTTTCCAGGTTGGAAAGCTTTTTAAACAGTACATGTGCTGTGCTCAGAGGTTGTCTGGAATCTATGTTTGATGTATTCTTAACTCTGAAAGGATATTATTCATGGCTGACATATTAGAGATGACTAAATTGAGAACATCGAGTTATTACAGAACATTAACTGATCTTTTTGTGCTGCTTCAGAAAGGTTACTAATCAGGTTTTGGGGATGTAATTTTCCAGTTTTAGACCCATTGTACAGTGGATACAGTGGATAAAGTTGCAGTGGACCCTGAAACCAGTAGTGGACAAGAATAGCATAAAAAAGAGACTAATAGATCAGCCTTACCTAATAGGATGCAAATGCATAGAAATCTTAAGTAAAATACCAGTGAACTAAATCTTTAGAGCAGTGTTAACATTTTTTGGTATTTTTTTTTCATTTTTCTGGACTAGTGGTTCTGAACATATGATCCAAGGACCTGTGGGGATTCCTAGACTCTTTCAGGAGGTTCACGAAGTGAAGACCATTTTTATAGTGGCCTTTTCCACTCTCATAAGAAATAGTAGAAGCAGATGAGAACTCAGCTGTATTCTATTCAGCCAGGCATTAGAGAGATTTGAGCAAATGTCACTCTTTTCAACAATTTTTTTAAAGAAAACAGCTATTTTTAATAAAATGTGTTATTTGTACTATCATGTAATAGATTTTTAGAAAGTTCCATGTAAGTTCCATGAAATTTAAACACATCTTTTAAAATTTTATTGGTTTTAATTTGCAATATGGTAAATGCTGATTGATATAATTCACATAAACAAAAGGTCTTTGGGGTTGTCTAATTTTGAAGAGTGTAAAGGGGTTCGGAGACCAAAAAGTGTGAGAACTACCTTATAGATAGATAGATGATTGATAGATAGATAGATAATGCAATATATACTAATATAATATAGAATATATACCAATATGATATAATACGTAGTATATACTTAGGTGGTATTATATATAATATATACAAATATATATATATATGGTATATATTATGTATATAATAAACTAAAGAAAAAAATCAAGCTTTTAAAGAATTAAAGTTAATTTTTTTCAGAAGTCTTGCTAAGGACTGTTGACCAAGACTGGTAGCACAGGAGCTGTCCTTTGGAGAGATCTTGTGAGATGGCTCTGGCATAGTGTTTCAGCCAGTGCTTATATGCAGGTAGTGTGGGTCCATTCCAGGTAAAATCATATCACACTTGCTCAGAAAGTTCCATAAAAGTGGAATCACAAGGTTTGGGTATAAGAGAACATCTGATTATAGATGCAGGAGCATACTTACTAACCCCAAAGATGTTATACTGTGCATATTATGTAACATACATTTTTTGCTTAATATATCACAGATGTTTCCCATACATGAATTGTAGTGGGTCCATAATATTCAATTTTATAATTACCACAATTAGCTTAATCTTATAACTAATGGATGATATAGCAAATTTTGGGCATATTATTGATCAATTATATATATGTATTATATATATATATATATATATATATTTTAGTTTAAGAGGATTTTCCTTAGTTCACTGACATTGTTACTTATCGCTTGGCTATCTGTAAGGCAATGGCATTTAGGTGGGAAAAAAGACTAAAATATAATTCCTGCTGTGTAGAAAAGAGTTAACATGGCAAATCTGAGACTGCTAATTATCAGAAAGCCTGGCTTGAAAGGTTGGTCCTCAGCTGGCCTCAGGGAGCTTGGCTGGTAAACCCTGATAAAAACCTTTTCCTACATGAGAAGAGAGGCTTATTGTGCCTAAATTATTTGTACAAGTCGTGTGGTTATGCTGAACACCTGGTTTCTTTATTGGAGTCTGAAATGTTGGTATATGCTAGGCAGCGGGTACCTACATGACCAGCCCCCAGTAATGGCCTTTGATATTCAGTCTCCAGTGAGTTTCTCTGGTAGAAAACACATTGCACATGTTGTCAGCACTCACTGCTGGGGGAAATATGTGTGTCCTGTGTCACTATATACCTGGTTTCTTCCAGACTTCATATGTCTTTTTCTCTGTGCTGATGCACCCGTAAGTGCTGAGCCCCGTGAGTCCTTCAAGTGAATCACTGAACCTGGTGATCGTCTTAGGAACTCCTGACAAACCTGCTGTCAAGGAACTCACAGCTGAGGAGGAAAAAAGAGATATGTAGATAATTACAGTACAGTTTGTATTGCTATAAAATAGTGTAGTTAAAAAGGTAAAAAGGAGCTAAAGAGAGGATAGAGGTCAGAGAGAGCTTCAAAGGAAGACAATGAAAGGGTATTTTGAAGGATGCGTGGAATTTTTTCCAATGAAGAAAAAGAAGATGGGTTTGCTAGGCAGACAGTGTGAGCCTAGAGCAATGAAACTCGTAGTGTAGTGGCTTTGAGCACTCAAAGCAGCTTGGTAATACTGAAGCAAGAAGGATCCTAGGCAGCGTGAGGTGATCATGTTGGAGAGTTAAGCAGGGAGTCATTGAAGGGTTTCCAGTTAGAAATATAAGGTACAAAGAATAATGAAGGGGAAAATGAAAAGACCTGGATAGCAGTTATGTGTTCCTGGTCAGGAGATGAATTAGAAAAAGGAGGGTTGATACTGGGATCTGTGTAAAGAAGAGAGGATAAATGAGCATTAACATAAGCAAATGTGAGATTTCAGAGTCTATTTATTTTTAATTAATGGTTTTTTTCTAAGGCAGAGTCTTGCTCTGTTACCTAGGCTGCAGTACAGTGATGCAATCTCAGCTCATTGCAACCTCTGCCTCCTGGGTTCAAGCAATTTTTCTGCCTCAGCCTCCCAAGTAGCTGGGATTATAGTTGCACATCTCCACACCTGGCTAATTTTTGTAGTTTCAGTAGAGATGGAGTTTTACTGTGTTGGCCAGGCTGGTCTTGAACTCTTAGCCTCAAATAATCTGCCTGTCTTGGCCCCCTAAAGTGCTGGAATTACTGACATGAGCCACTACACCCAGCCAGCTTATCACTACTTCTAGTTCTTCTGCACTTGCATCATCAAATGCAAATGTCAGTTTTTGAAAACTGACAGCCATTATCTTTTCACTTGTAAAACATTTTTATTATTAGGTTATAAACAGGAATTAGAATGATTAATTCAATGAAAAATTTAATATTCTCTCTCTTTCTAATCACTTTTGTGTGTACATCAACCTTTAACAATTGCCTTCTTATGAACCCATCCAGTAAATCTTGTTGTACAAATACACAGTAGACAGAAGACTACTGTTACACATCCTCTTAGTGAGGCAATGTTCTGGGCTCCTATGTCACCCATTGTGAAGTGCTTTCAGTTGAATGACCAACTGGTCGAACATGCCGTATTTTATTTTTACCCTTAATAATTGTTATTCATTCATTAATTCTTTTTTGCTTTGCTTTTTTAAAAAAACCTGCTTAAAAATAATTATAAAACCCATTTAAAAATAGTTATAGAATTAGAGGAAGCTGCAAAGAGAGAGAGATACAGTGCAACCTTCACCAATCTTTCCCTGACAGTTACTTCTTGGGGTAAGTTATGTATGTATAATGTACAATATGAAAATCGGGAAATTGACATTGATATTATGAATGTGGATAGTTCTGTGTCCTTTTATCATGTCTAGATTCTTATAACCACCACTATAGAACAATTCTGTCACCACAAAGATCTCCCTTGTGTTGACAGTCACACCAACCCCTGCATCCCCTGTCATCCCTAACTCCTGGTAACCTGGTCTATTATCCATCAGTATAATTTTCTCGTTTTGGAAATGTTATATAAATGGAATCATACAGTGTGTGAGAGATTGGAATTTTTTGTTGCATGATGCCCACGAGACCCATTCAGGTTGCTGGGTGTTTGAGGAGTTTGCTCTGTTATCTTGCTGAAGAGGATTCCATGGCGTGGATGTCATCCTTTTATATGGCATTTAATTGGATCATATTTTAAAATCCACTCTCCCTTTTAATTGGTGTATTTAGAACATTTATATTATTTTTCATTTTAAAATGTCTCCTCTATTCCATACAACACCTCACCAGAGATCGTTTACATCTGAGGAAGAGATGGGCCATGATATTGATCTATAGTAAAACACTGTAAGAAATGCAATCCAATTGTATACATTTCCAGGCACCCCTAAAAAGTGGATCATGATGCAGAAATATAGGCATCACTACTACAGTTTCCATTAGATAAAAGGGAAGTATCAATAAACCTTAGAAAGTAATAAATTCACCTGTTTCTTAATATATGGGTGTGCACTTGTTACAAAGCCATAGTGAATGGTTTATAAAATGAGATTTTATTGTGTGTTCCTCCGCTGTTTAATAGGGCATAGCATTTTTACTAGGCTCTTTTGGGACTACAGCCAATGATTAGCAGCACACAGTAGTGGTCCAGCTCTAAAGAACAATCATTAGATAGACTGGACACCCTCTCTCATATGTGCACAAATGGCATGGAAAAGGATTAAACTTTTAGATTTGGACTTGTGTACTTATTTCCCCTTTCTAGTGTATTAAGACCTGGCGTGTGCTTTAATTTGCCAAAAGCAATGCTTGTATTCTGGCAGCAACATGCTGCTTCTATTACATAGTAAAGCGAATACCAGAACTGCAAAGGCAGGAGGTGTTAAGTGAATTTGTATTGGGAAGAGACATCGTTAACTTAAACAGCAGCAAATGAAGAGTGAATACGGAAGCTCCCTGTTCCCACGGATGTACATGACCTCCGTAGTATGTGATATAAGAGGCATTTCAAAGTTATGGCCTCCAGCCCAGAGATGGCAAGTGCTTTTCCATTCAGTCTAATACTTCTGGATTCCTACTAAAAAGGAATATATTAAGAGCATAGAAAAGTTGCTTACTGAAAGGAAATCGCAAAGAGCAAGAGAGGGGATGTAGAAATTAGGAATTTGGCTGCGTGTGGTGGCTACTTTGGGAGGCTGAGGTGGGCAAGTTGCCTGAGCTCAGGAGTTCGAGACCAGCCTGGGCAACAAAGTGAGACCCAATCTCTGAGAAATACAAAAATTAGCCAGGCACGGTGGTGCACGCCTGTAGTCCCAGCTACTTGGGAGGCTGAGGTGGGAGAAGAATCTCTTGAGCCTGGGAGGCGGAGGTTGCAGTGAGCTGAGATTGTGCCACTACACTCTAGCCTGGGTGACAGAGCCAGACCCTGTCTCAAAAAAAAAAAAAAAAAGAAATGATGTTCTGTGGAACACTCTTTAAATTGTAATTAACTACTTTTTAATATCTTTACAGTAATTCAAAACACAGTCACTTGCAGAACTGGTTGCGATTACTTAAATACCAGATACAAATATGTCCTCTACATAAGTTTCTGGAAGTTACTTATGTTTATATGAAATGAAGCTGTTAATACTTTTCTACAGCAATAGCTGAACACCAGGAAGGCCAAGACAAACACGAATTGGGGAATCGGATTTTCCCAAAGCTGTAGTGTGGAAATACTGTAAACAGTTCATTCCATACACATGGATAGGTTTCTTTGCTACAGGAAACCCAAGTGGAATAAGGACTGGGCATGGTAAAAAGGTTTCTTGAAGGGAAGAAGGATAACATCCTGCATGCATTTAGTGTTCAGCCCCTTCTGCATCACGTTTTTCTCCTGCACTGTCTGCTGTCCACAGTGTTAGGTTGTCTCTCAGTAACTGATGAGGGGGCTGTCTTTGAGTCTTAAGTGTATCAAGTTCTGCAGTGATCAGAAGGAGTCTTTCCCAGGAGCTCTAGACCATTTACATTTAATGTGATTATTGTTATGTTAGGCTTAATCAAGTCTACCATTTTATTTTTCTTTATAGTTTGTTCCTTCTGTGTTTTAATTTTCTTTTTACTGACTTCTTGTGTGTTTCTGAAACAGTTTTCAAAATTCCATTTTGTTGTAACTGTAGCGTCTTTGAGTGTATTCCTTTGTATAGATATTTGAGTGGTTGCTCTAGGTATTTCAGTATACATATATAACTTACCATAGTCTACTGGGGTTGACGTTTTACCAGTTTGAATGAAGTGTAGAAACTTTATTTCCTTTAAAGTCCTTTGCCTGCCCCAGTTTGTTTGTTTACTTTTTGAGAGAAAGTCTTACTCTGTCACAGCTCACTGCAGCCTTGACCTCCCAGGCTCAAGCAATTCTCCCACCTGAGCCCTGCAGGTGTGTGGGACCACAGGTGCACACCACCACACCCAGCTAATTCTTTAATTTGTCTATAGAAGTGGGGGTCTCGCTTTGTTGCCCAACCTGGTTATAATTGTTTTCAATATTTATTTTACATTGAGAACCACATAAACAATGTTATGCTTTTTGTCTCAACCATCAAACATAATGTAGAGAACTCAAGGAGAAAAGGAATGTCTCCTTGCGTTCTTTCTTCTCTTTTTCAGTTCTTCCTTTTTGATGTTACAGGATTCCTTCCTTTATCATTTCCTTTCTTTTTAAAGAACTTCCTTTAGCCATTCTTTTCAGGTAGGTTGGCTGATGGCAAATTTCATCAGTTTTCTTTTTTATAAGAATATCTTGAATGTCCCTTTATTCCTTATGGATAATTTTGCCAGAGATGGAATTTGAGGTTGATAGTTCTTTTCTTTTAGTGCTTAAAAAATGTGCCATTTCCTTCTTGCCTCCATGGTTTCTGATGAGAGATTTGCTGTAATTTAAAATCTTTTCCACAGTAGGTAATGTGTGTTTTCCTTCTGGTTGATTTCAAGATTTCTTCTTTGTCTTTAGTTTTCTTTCTTTCTTTCTTTTTTTTTAAAGGACTGTCTTTAGTTTTCTGAAGTTCAGTTGTGGTGTTTCTTTTCGTGGTTTTCTTTGGGTTTATCCTGTTTGGGGTTTGCTCAGCTTCTTGAATCATTATGTAGGTTTATGTCTTTTACCAAATTTGGGAAATTCTAGCCATTATTCCTCCAAGTACAGTCATATGTCACTTAATGATGGAGATGCGTTCTGAGGAATGCATCGTTAGGTGGTTTTGTTTGTGACCATCATAGGGTATACTTTCACAAACTTAGATGGTACAGCCCACTACACATCTATATACTGCTTCTAGGCTACAAACCTACATAGCATGTTACTGTACTGAATACTGTAGGCAATTGTAACACAATGGTAAATACTTATGTATCTAAATATATGTAAACATAGAAAAGATAAAGTACAAATGCAGTATAAAAGAGGAAACAGTACACCTGTATAGGGTACTTAACATGAATGGAGCTTGCAGGAGTAGAAGTTGCTCTGGATGAGTCAGTGAGTGGGTGGGGAGTGAATGTGAAGGCCTAGGACATTACTGTACACTATGGTAGCTTCAGAAACACTGAGCTTAGGATACACTAAATTTATAAAAATATTCTTTCTTCAATAATAAATTAACCTGACTGGGGGTTGTGACTCACACCTGGAATCCTAGCACTTTGGGAGGCTCAGGCAGGAAGATCGCTTGAGCCCAGGAGTTCAAGACCAGCTTGAGCAATAAAGTGAGACTCTGTCTCTACAAAAAAATACAAAAATTAGCTGAGTGTAATGGCATGCACCTGTAGTTCCAGCTACTTTGGAGGCTGAGGTGAGAGCATCTCTTGAGCCGAGAAGGTTGAGGCTGCAGTGAGCCTTGTCAGACCACTGCCCTCTAGCCTGGGTGACAGAGCGAGACCCTGTCTCAAAAAATATTAATAATTAACCTTAGCTTATTATAACTTTTTAACTTTATTAAAAATATTTTAACTGACTCCTTTGTAATAAGACTAAGCTTAAAACACAAACACATTGTATAATCATATAAAATATTTTCTTTTCTATATTCATATTCTGTAAGCTCTTTTGTATTTAAAATTTATTTTTTTTATTTTTAAACTTTATTTTGTTAAAAATGAATAGACATACACACTAGTCTGGACCTACAGAGGGTCAGGATCATCAGTATCACTGTTTTCCACCTCCACATCTTGTCTCACTGGAAGGTCTTCAGGGGCAGTAACATGCATGAAGCTGTCATCTCCTATGATAACAATGCCTCCTTCTGGGATACCTCCTGAAGGACCTGTCTGAGGCTGTTTTCCAGTTAACTTTTTTTCCTATGAGCAGAAGGAGTGCATTCTAAAAGAATAATGAAAAGTATAGTATAGTAAATACATAAACCAGTAACAGTTGTTTATTGTCATTATCAAGTATGTACTGTACATAATATGTGCTAGACTGTTACATGATGGGCAGTGCAGGTTTATTTACACCAACATCGCCACATGCATGTGAGTAATGCATTGTGTTATGCTGTTACAATGGCTACAGTGTCAATAGGCGATAGGAATTTTTCAGCTCCATGATAATTTTTTTTTTTGAGACGAGGCTTGCTCTGATGCCCAGGCTGGTGTGCAGAGGTGTGATCATGCTACACTTTAGCATCAGCCTCCTCGGCTCCAGTGAGCCTCCTGCCCCAGCTCCCTAGTAGCTGGGACTACATTTACCAGCTAATTCTTGTATTTTTTGTAGACATGGAGTTTCACTGTGTTGCTCAGGCTGGTCTTGAACTTGTGGCCTTGAGTAATCCTCCTGCCTCAAACTTCCAAAGTGCTGAGATTGCGGGTGTGAGCCTCTGTACCTGGCCTCCATTCTAATCTTATAGGACCCCTGGACATATATGTGGCATGACTATACTTTTCCTACCCCTCCCTCTTTCTCCATTCCTTCCGTGATGCTGATGATAGCAATGTTAGATCTCCGATATTTTGTTACAGTTCCAGAGGTCCCTGAGGCTCTCTTAGTTTTTTTCCTTAGTCTATTTTCTCTCTTTTGCCTAGATTGAGTAATTGCTGTTGTCTTTCTTCACTGATCTCTCCATCTGCTCTTGAGCCCATCCATTAAGTATTTTCATTTGAATAACTGTATTTCATATTCAGAAACTTCCATTTGTTTTTTTCATATTTTCTATTTATTTGCTTACAGTTTCAGTTTTTAAAATTTGTTTAATGTACTCATTGAAGCATTTGTATGATGGCTGCTTTAAAATCCTTACGAGGTAATTTCAACATCTGTGTCATCTTGGTGTTGGCATCTGTTCATAGTTTGTTTTCATTGACGTTGAGATTTTGCTGTTTCTCAATATAATGAGTGATTTTCAGTTGTGTCCAAGGCATTTTGGCTGTTTGTTATAAGACTCTGGCTTTTATTTACATTGTCTATCATAGTTGGCCTTTTTTGACATCATTTTGGGCGGGTATGGGGCTGTGCCACCTCATTATGCTGGTGGAAATGGGTTGAAAGTCCAAAGCCTCCATCAGTTCCCAGCAGAGGGATTCCTCCTTCTGGCTGTGCAGGGTTGGGAGGTCAGTTCCCTGTAAGTCCTGTGCTGAGGTCACCCTTGCTGAGAGGGGAGAGGGACCCTGCTACTGCTTCCCCTGTGGCCTCCACTCACCCCTCACTGCAGGGCTTATTACTAGTGGAGGGTAGTCAAAGTCCTATCTCCCTCATTCAGTCTTTCCTGACCCCATCCACGTATCATGGGTGTTAGGGGGCCTTGTAACAGTTGGGCAGGGGTGGAATTATAGGCTCCCTGCCTGGCCATTGCTGATAGGGTGGGAGTGGGATGTTTTTCCATGGTATATGGCTGGAGTACAGTGTCACCACTATCTTGCTAGGTTGCCTCTTGCTGAGTCCTTTGCCTAGAGTTACCAGGCTTTTCTTGGTCCTTTTTTTTGTGTGTGCTCCTGTTGATGTTTTCAGGTGCTGACTTTTCTAGTTCCCAATCTAGGATCTGTGAGGCAGAAAGAAAACTCAGGGAACTCACTGCTGTGTTGTTTCTTGGGTCACAGTGACTCTACCCTTTATGCCTTCTGCTTTCCACCTTTCAGAATCTTCCTATTTTATTTTTTGTGGTTGTTGAGACCGAGTCTCACTATGTTGCCCAGGCTGGAGTGCACTGACACAGTCTCAGTTCACTGCAGCCTCTGCCTCCTAGGCTCAAGCCATCCTCCCGCCTCAGCCTCCTGAGTAGCTGGGACTACAGGGTCCCACCACCATGCCTGGCTAATTTTTGTATTTTTTGTAGAGATGGAGTTTCCCCATGATGCTGAGGCTGGTCTTGAACTCCTCAACTTAAGTGATCCACCTGCTTCAGCTTCCAAAGTGTTGGGATTATGGGTGTGAGCCATGGTGCCTAGCCTTCTTATTTTTAATATATAATATCTGGGTTTTTAATTGTGCTTAGTAGGAAGCCTAGAGAGAAGTGTGTCTATTCCATCTTGGTCTGGAACTGGAAGTCTCATCTTGAACCAGAGAAATTTCTTCAAGGATGTCATCATCTGAAGACTCATAGTCTTGAGATTTTGCTTTTATGATCAGTTTCATCATTATTAGAGTCTATGGTGATACTGCCTTTCTAGATTCATTTTCTGATTTGTCCTACAGTTATGAGATGTCTTTGCTGTGACTTTTCTTCTTTTTGCCATTTTGGTTGCAAAAAGTAAAAATGTTAAATTCTCAGTTGTTTTCAGCAAAGGTTACAGTCTTCTGTAAAAAAACTACAAAGTAGTTTTTCAGACTTTTTGAATACCATCTTGAAAGATGATGCCAATAGTCTTAGCAACACAATAAGAAAACTAAAAGATGAAAGATGATATAATAAGTGGTGATTTATGTCACTGTGTACCGTCCTCCAGGTAATTCTATCATTCTTCCATTTTATTTAGTTTTTTTTAGCATGATTAGGAATGATTGATGAGTAATTATAAAATAATTCTTAGGACAATAAAATAGCAAAAAGTTTTAAGATATAGGAAAAGTAGGATCACTGAGATCCTATATCTGTACTAGTTATCTATTTATGCATAATAAATTACCACAAGTTTAGTGGTTTAAAATGACATACGTTTATTATCTCCCATTTTCTGTGCCCCAGGAAATTGGGCATGGCTTAACTGAGCCCTCTGCCTAGGCTCTCAAAAGGATGCACTGAAGTGTCAGCTGGACTACACTATCATCTTGAGACATGACTTGGAAAGAATACACTTCCAAACTTATCTTGATTGTTGACGAAATTCATTTCCTTTTGGCTATAGGACTGTGAACCCAGGCTTCTTGTTGGCTGGTTTCTGGGAAGCAGCTCTAAGCTCTTTGTTACGTGGGCTTTTCAGTTTAGTTGCTCACTTCTTCAAAACCAGCTAGGAAGTCTATAGACACTACATATTATACTATATACTAATAGGTGTTAAGACGGAGTCCTATATAATATAATCCCAGAAGTGACATCTGTCACCTTTGCCATATTCTGTTCATTAGAAGCAAGTCATTGTTTCTGCCTGCATTCAGGGGACAGAGGTTATGGAAGTCTGTGAATACCAGAAGGACGAGGGTCACTGGGGTCACTGCAGAGTCTGCTTGCCACAGTATCTTAAGATTTATGAACCAGTCTGATGGACTTATATGGTAACTGTAAGGCAGAGGAGTTATATTCTTTTTTTGTTTTAAAAAAAATCCCAAATATTCCCTTTATCCTTTGGAAGGTTTCGAAGAAAACCAAAAGCCATGAAATATCAGTCCTTAAAAATAGAAGATTTCAAAAAAGAAGCGATCACTAAATTTGGGTGCAGTGGACCTTGGTGGCATACTGAGCGTCAAGGAGGAGTGAGATGAGATGGGAAGATAAATGTTGATGACCTGTATCCTCACCTGTCTCATCAGCAATGGACTGTTGGAAGAGTCAGACAAGGGTAGAGTAGGCTGTAGCTCATGTTCTCAGTGCTGCGTCACCTGCAGTGAGGCAGGTTAATTTTTTTTTCTTTTTTAGTCTGAGACATCTTCCAGTTCACTAGGCCCCTTTCATAAGACCACAGAGTGGGTCTGTTGAGTTCTCACAGTTAAAGTGGGAGTGCCACAGCCTAGAAGTGCTAGCTGGTATTAGAAATGGTGTCAACTGTGATTTTGGTCTGGGTCTGCGGGGCAAGTGAGTGGACTGTTTAAACCATTCACTTGGAATGGTTTAAGAGAGAGGAATAAAGTTTGATTGAAAATAAAAAGTCCAGAAAAGAAACGCAGAAGAATAATTTGAAAAGGACTTTGTAGAAGAATATTAGGAGGGGAAAGGTGGAAATGAATGAACAAAAGGAAAGTGAGAAGAGGGAAGAAAAAAGCATGAAATAGGTCATACAAGGAATAAGCATATCTAGCTAGAGGCATGCAGTAAGAGAACATTGTTAGTAGAGCTACTCTATAGTGTGTGACTGGTTAATTATCAGTATTCTGCTTTTTAGTTAAAGATAGTTCTGTTGTAGAACTATCTACATAGTACATTTAGCTATATGTTTGTAACAGTTATAACTATCTACATAGTTCTACATTAGAGAACTATGTAGTTATCTTTGCAGTTCTCATGTAGAAATACATTACAATTCTAATGCTGTGTCTTGGGAATTCTTCATAGGAAAATACAGGGCATTATATCTTTCAGAATACAAAATGTTTTATTTTCCTTTTAGAATGAAATAACACCTTTATGAAGAAATATCCCCCAGTAACTTTAAAGTATTTAAGGAAAATAATTTATGACCATCTGATAATTTTTACTCCAAGTTCCTTGTGGTTGTTGAATTTTAAAATGTCAGGTTGAATACAATCATTGTTAATATTTTTAGAAGTAAAAAGCTGTTGTAAACATATAACTAAGTGTACTCTAATGCATGTTATCATAAGTTGTTATTATTTTTCCTCATTTTACTATGATAAGGGAATTTGGGACATCATGATAAACTTACTAAAAAGAGATTGCCCTTTCTCAAGGGACATCAAGGACAATGATTACATCTATTTAGATTTGGGAGGCTGAGGTGTGAGGATCACTTGAGGTCAGGAGTTCAGGACCAGCCTGGGCAACACAGTGAAAGCCCAACTCTACTAAAATAAAAAAAAATTAGCCGAATGTGCACCTGTAATTCCAGTTCTTCGGAAGGCTGAGGCAGGAGAATCGCTTGAACCCAGGAGGTGGAGGTTGCAGTGAGCTGAGGTTTCGCCACTGCACTCCAGCCTGGGCGACAGAGCGAGACACTGTTTCCAAAAAAAAAAAAAAAAGAAAGTGTGTTATAGGTACATGCAGCATCGTTTGTTTGTTTTAAGGTGTTATGTTTATTAAGTCAGGGGATAGATTTTAACTTATTAAATCTCTACCTGGAAGTTTGTTTCGAATGACACTGTTAATGATTATATTATTTAGCCAACAATTTAGAGAAATAGTGATTGCATTCCAGAAAATATATCAACCATAGCCGAATTGGTATTCACTAGTCACTGTTTTGCAAGTATACTGAAAACATCTTGTAAGGGAACAAATGAATTGTATTCATTATTTCAATTTAAATAAAGCGCATGATCCTGTATATCTATGAACCCCATTTTCCCTTTAGAAGGTTGCAGCTATTTTCAGAATCCATGTGTATGTGTTGGATCCTGACTGGAGTACTCCAAAAACAGAGTAATCTTGATAATGCCATGTAAGAGACCTTTAAAACTGGTGTTCACTGGATACTTGAAAACTCCTCTCTGCCTCAAGTTAATCTTCAGGATTATGGCCCTAAACATTTTAATGAGTACCTCCTGTCCCTGGATCCCTTAACCCGTGGGCCAGAGGAAAGGAGAGGAGAAGGAATTGGTAGACCGGAACTACATAAACTTCTAGGCTGCTGGAGTGTAGAACTACCCTGAGGACAATGCTGGCTACCTCTGGGCTTCTCAGCTCATCAGCATCACCTGCAAGCTTGTTAGAACTTCTCAGCCCCCCTCAGACCTATGGAATCAGGATCCCTGGAGTGGAGTCCAGAATTCTGTGTTCTAGTCAGCCCTTTTAGGTGGCTCTTAGGCATGATAAATTCGAGAAACAATGAGATACCTGCTCTTGTTTGTAAGTTTTAGCTAGCCATTCTAATTAGAATTGTTTCTGCCTATTTCATCTGGACTCCTGTTCTTTTGGCTTTTCTAGGCTTTAGTTCTCCTAAACCACCCTCTGAATCCAGTTCTTTTATTTTTTTTCTTTATGCTTAAGAGGTTTGTAAGTGGGAAATTTTCTGCAATTTCATCTAGGCCATCTTCTTTCTAATTTAAAATGGTTGTGTAAGAGTGATGCATGTGAAATCTTTAAAAAGTGAAATAAAGCGTTTTTCAAAGGCAGTAGCTTCCTGAAAAGTAAAGCTTGTTAAATTTTGGAATCTTACTAAAAAAGTTCCTCATTCATATTTAAAAAAATTTAATCTGTGGAAAAAGTTCAATAAGGTACTGAGGGTTGAACAAGGTGACTACTTTGTTTTTCTTTTAAGAGACAGGGTCTTGCTTTGTCACCCAGGCTGGAGTGCAATGGTGCATTCGCCACTCACTGGAGCCTCAAACCCCTGGGCTCAAGGGGATCCTCCCACTTCAGCCTCCTGAGTAGCTGGGGCTACAAGCATGCAGTATAACACTGGCTAAGTCTTAAAATATCTTTGTAGAGACAAGGTCTCTCTGTTGTGCCCAGGCTGCTCTTCAACTCTTGGGTTCAAGTGATCCTCCTGCTCTGGCTTCCCAAAGTGCTGGGGTTTCAGGTGTGACTCACCGTGCCCAACCCAGAGGACTTCTCAACAATTTTTTCAGTGCCACAGTTGTATTGTCTAATAAATATTAAAATGTTTTAAATTAAGAAATAAAGAGTGGGTTTAACTTTTGGTAGTTTTTATTTCAATACAAAAAGCCAATTTGTAATATTAGCTCAGAATTTAGTAGTATCTTATACATCTTGCTGGTAAGAAGTTACTATTGTTTAAAAAATAAAGTTCTTCTGGTCTGTTTTTATTCACCACACATTAGATGTGACTTATTGGTGCTTTTTTGTTTGTGTTAATCATTCAGCTATACTGTTGAACAATTTCATATGAAATTACCATTTTTGCCAAAAAGGATCAAATGTCAGCAGTTTTATATGGTTCAGTCTCGTAAGTCTTTGAAAGCCCAAAAAACTGAACTAAATATTTGAGTTGAAGAATCAAAGTGGTTTCTCTGGAAATTTTGTTTTAGAACCTTAGGTTCACAAAACATGATTTGTACAAAACATAATTTGTATTTTTCATGGTCTGGCTGGACATATAACTAACTTTCTTTCTTTCTTTCTTTCTTTCTTTCTTTCTTTCTTTCTTTCTTTCTTTCTTTCTTTCTTTCTTTCTTTCTTTCTTTCTTTCTTTCTTTCTTTCTTTCTTTCTCTCTTTCTTCTCTTTCTTCTCTTTCTTCCTCTTTTTTTTTTTGGAGAAAGAGTTTTTGATTTTGTTGACCAGGCTGAAATACAATGGCACAATCTCGGCTCACTGCAACCTCTGCCTCCTGGTTTCAAGTGATTCTCTTGCCTCAGCCTCCTGAGTAGCTGGGATTACAGGCATGCACCACCACACCTGGCTAATTTTTGTATTTTCAGTAGAGACGGTGTTTCTCCATGTTGGTCAGGCTGGTCTCAAACTCCTGACCTCAGGTGATTCGCCTGCCTCGCCCTCCCAAAGTGCTGGGATTACAGATGTGAGACACCACACCTGGCCTATAATTTTCTACAATTAAAAAAGTTAGATTTTGTCTACAACAAAAACAAAACAATAAACAAAACTGGGTACTTCCCAGTAAGATGGTAGTATGAGAGTTCCCTCAGTTTCCCACCATGACCCCCCCAGAGAAACCAGTTGAAATGATTCAAAGAAAGGCAAAAATAAGAATTTTGCTACTCATTTTGACAATAGGGAATTGTCAAACATATGTCATTAATTTGGAGGAATTTTTTCATCTCTTATGTTAAAGTAAACTGAATGCTGGAAGCAGATAAACAACTCTCTTCTTCAAGAGAGCTGTATAGTATTAGCAGTATAGCATTATGGGAAATACAAATGGAGAAAATTCTAGGGAAAATTCTAGAAAGCTGAGTTGCACTTTTGTTGTGGATAACTTTTTTAATATGGCAGAATGGAGTCAGCAACCAAGGACGGATGTGAGAGATATCAGAAATGGCCCCCCTGGAGCCTTTTCATAGCTTTGGGCCTTGGACTAAGAACAGCAATAGCATCCAGGCTAGAAACGAAATACCTGTGACATAATCCAATAGTCCATGGGCCCCCAGGGATCTTTTATAAGCGAACTTTCCAAAAGCATGGACAGTTCCCCTCAAAGCAGGGAAGCATTTTAGAATTAGGGGTTGGGTATTTCTCTACTGGTACTGGTTATTCTTCCTACTTGGTGAAGCTGGCCTCTGGGAGCGTGATTTCAAAACATAACAAGAAAATGCATGTGGAGATGGAGACTGCCCTGAGACTACTATCCCTTTCTACCACTCAGGAGCTGATGAAAGACTTAGCCTATATCTGCCATTCAGTCTCCTGGTTACTTTAAAGAATCTTCATATTTAAAAAATGATAAAATGAAGAGTTGCAAGGATAGTAAAAATAACTAACTTCTCTACACATTTCACCTATTTGTGAACATTTTGTCTCTATCATCTTTCTTTCTCTAGGTATTTCTTTTCAGAACTATTTCAGAGTAAATTACAGAAATCATGCCTCTTTACCCCTAAATAATTTTATGTTTATTTCCTAAGAACCAAGACATTCTCTTACCATAGTTCAAGTGTCAAATTCTGGAAATTTAACATTGGCACAATCATACCCATTCTGTAGTCTGTGTTCTGTTATTTTTCCAGTGATGTTCTTCTTGACAGCATTTATTTCTTCTGGTTCAGGATCCAGTCCAGGACAGTGCTTTGCATTTAGTCTTTCTTACTGTCAGTCATTTCCTAGGCCTTTGTCTTTGATGACCTTGACATGTCTTAAAGTAGAAGCCATTTGTTCTATGCATAATTCCCCAGTTTGGATGTGTCCAGTGTTTCCTTGTGATTGGAATCAGATTATGCATTTTTGGCAGGAATTCCACATAATGAGGTGTGTCCTCTGGGCTTCACTTCATGAGGCATATGATCTCCGTCCTATTATTGCCAACTTGAACTTTGATCACTTGATGAAGGTGGTGTCAGCTAGGTTTTTCCACTGTGAAATTATCATTTCCCTCTTTGTAAAGTAATGAATACTTTGTGGGAAGGTATTTTGAGATGATATAAATATCCTGTTTCTCATCAGATTTCAACCTGTTAGTTTTAGCATGCATTTTTGATGTTTCCCTGAATCAGTTATTGCTATGATGATTGCAAAATGGTGGTTTTTCCATTATTTCTTCTACATTTAGTAATTGTCCTTCTTCTTCTGTTTCTTTTTTTGTTTTGTTTTTGAGATGGAGTCTCGCTCTGTCACCCAGGCTGGAGTGTAGTGGAGTGATCTCAGCTCACTGCAACCTCTGCCTCCTGGGTGGAAGTGATTCTCCTGCCTCAGCTTCTTGAGTAGCTAGAATTACAAGTGCAAACCACCATGCCAGGCTAATTTTTGTATTTTTAGTAGAGATGGTGTTTCACTATGTTGGTCAGGCTGGTCTTGAACTACTGACCTCATGATCCGCCCACTTCAGCCTTCCAAAGTGATGGGATTACAGGCATGAGCCACTACGACCCATTTCTTTTCCTGTTTCTTACAGAAGAAGGCCAGTTTCTTTATTTGTTCATTTTTGTTTATTGTTGATACAGACTCATGGATTCTTATTTTATTCAATGGGTTATAATCCATTACCATCAGTATTTATTTTGGTACTTAAATTGTTCTGTATTTGGCCAGTGGGGGCCTCTCCACTGCCCTCCTGTGCCCTTTGGAGAAGTCCTGTCATTTTTTTCTTTTGATAATACTTTCTTGCTGGTAGAATAATATTCTAGGTTTATCTTGAAGTTATTTCTCCAAAGATTTCTTTAAAAACTTTTTTTAATAGAAGTGGGGTCTCGCTATGTTGCCCAGGCTAGTCTCAAGCACGTGGGCTTCCCAAAGTGCTGAGATTACAGGCATGAGCTACCATGCCTGGCCTCCAACAAGTTCTAGTTTATTTTAGTGGCAAATGGTGTTGAGAAACCAGTATCTATGCACTGCTTAAGTCTTAAGGGTAGGATTCTAATGTTGGTCACATAAAGAGGGAAGAACTCAAAGATCTGTTTTTGGACACACACTATGTTTGGACACTGCGTTTATATTGATCTGCCCTTGTCCACACTGTCTGGACTGGCAGTTCACACACTTTTAGTTTTTGTAACCATATAGGATATTCTGATCTCAGAGCAAGTTCCCCCATATTATCTTCTAGATTTTTCTTGGCCCTTTAAAAACATTCTTCTTTTAGATAAATATTAGAATTATACATCAAGTTAAAAAAAATGTTATTTTGAAAGATGAATTGAATTTCTTTTGCTTAGGGTAGAATTCATCTTTTCGTAAGATTGAGCCTTCCTGTTTAGGAATAAGAGATGATTTTATTTATTTTTTTTATAGATGTCAGTAAAAGGCTTGTAGTTTTCTTCACATAAATCTTATGTGTCTCTTATAACTGTTTAGTATAATTGTTTATAGTTTTGTGTTTGGGAATAGTATCTCTTTAACATTTCTTATATTATAAATTTACACATTCAGAAAATGCCTAAACCATGAATGTATACCACTGAATTTCCCTAAACTATCACTCAGATCAGGAAATAGAACGTAGCTGGCACCCTGGAGCTCCCTTTATGCCCTTTCCCTATCACAGCCTTCTCTGTCCTTCCTCTTCTCCTTTCCTTCCGAGCAAATTAAGGCAAATACGGTGACATAGATGCTTTTCTTATTCCATGTAGTGAACCATGGCAGTTAAGCCAGAGAGATTTTTTTTCTGCCATGGAATCTTAAGAGGTGTTTACTGTGAGGACCTTTATGTAAGGCACAAGTAACAGTATAATTGAGTGTTATTAAGACTGCAGATTCATTTTTTGTCTGTTTTTTACTGCTTCTATCCATGATTAAAGCAGAAATTATAATGTTAAATTAAAAATAGCTTTTCTGCCTGGGCACAGAGGCTCACGCCTGTAATCCCAGTACTTTCAGAGGCCAAGGCGGGTGGATTACCTGAGGTCAGGAGTTCGAGACCAGCCTGACTAACATGGTGAAACCCCGTCTCTACTAAAAATACAATCATTATCTGGGTGTGGTGGCACACATCTGTAATCCCAGCTACTCCAGAGGCTGAGGCTGGAGAATCTTCTGAACCTGGGAGGTGGAAGTTGCAGCAGTGAGCTGAGATCTTGCCACTGCACTCAAGCCTGGGTGACAGAGTGAGACTCTTGTCTCAAAAAATTTGTTTAGGTGTCAAAATAGTAGCTTTAGATTATTTAGCTTGCTACAGAAGTTGGAAGCACCGTTGCAGTTTATCTTAATTTAATGAGGTTGCGGACATTGTGCATAACATTCCCGCAGCCTACACTACTATTCAGTACCTCTGAGCAAGTACATGAATAGTCTCTTCTCTTCCACCATCTTTTAAGTGTTGGTGTCTAGTTCTGTCCTTAGGCCTCTTCTACTGTGTACTTTGTTCTGTCTCATTTCTCCTCATTGTTTCAACGCCTACATTTATCTTCATCAAAGCCCACTTTTATTTCCTAGACCAGGTCTTTTTGATCTGTGATTCTTTCAAATTATTAAAATGAATGCCTTTTTTTTTTTTTTAGATGGAGTCTCACTCTGTCGCCAGGCTGGAGTGCAGTGGTGTGATCTCGGCTCACTGCATTCTCTGCCTCCCAGGTTCAAGTGATTCCCCTGCCTTAGCCTCTGGAGTAGCTGGGATTATAGGAGCTCACCACACCTGGCTAATTTTGTATTTTTAGTAGAGACAAGGTTTCTCCATGTTGGTCAGGCTGGTCTTGAACTCCCGACCTCAGGTGATCAGCCCGCCTTGGCCTTCCAAAGTGCTGGAATTACAGGCGTGAGCCACCTCTCTTAGCCTATCAATGACTTTTAACTAGGGCCATTGTACTTCTGGCTCACTGGATTTTTTTTTTTTTATTGCATTTTAGGTTTTGGGGTACATGTGAAGAACATACAATATTGTTGCATAGGTACACACGTGGCAGTGTAATTTGTTGCCTTCCTCCCCTTC
>PVKP010005520.1:0-88977 GCA_004027715.1 Plecturocebus donacophilus | reverse complement strand
CCCACACTCAGGAGCCAAACACCACCACCTCCCTCACAACAAACACTTTGGGGAGACCCTGCCTTAAACACGAAAACAGAGGGTCCCAGGGCATTAAAGCTTGTACAGATAAAGCTTTAATCAAGATAGATGGATGGATGGGCACAGTGGCTCACGTCTGTAATCCAAGTACTTTGGGAGGCCAAGGGAGGTGGATCGCTTGAGGACAGGAGTTCGAGACCAGCATGGACAACAGGCAAAAACCCTATCTCTATTTAAAAAAATAAAAATTAGCCAGGAGTGGTGGTGGGTGCCTGTAATCCCAGCTACTCGGGAGGCTGAGGCAGGAGAATTGCTTGAACCCAGGAGGCAGAAGTTGCAGTGAGCCAAGATCATGCCCCAACCTGGGTGACAGAGCGAGACACTGTATATATATATGAATGGAGGGAGCGTGACTTTGAATGCCCCTCCCTCCTTGCTAAGCCCACTCACAATTCCTCACATACATTCACATAAAGAATAACAAAAATATCCATCCACCTGCCTACTAAGTGGTGGGGCCCGTGCTAAGCATTGCACACAGCAGCACATCCGCCCTTCGAGGAAGGCACAGACATGCATGGAGATCAAAGCTTAGAAAGGGTGAGTAACATGCTGAGGACTGGTGGCTGGCAGAGTTCAATGCGTGATGTCTGTTTCTTCTGCAAGATCACCTTCCTAATCTTCTCACCTGTCTGCAATCCTCCCCAGTGTGCATGTCAATCTCCCCCACGTGCATGTCAATCTCCCCTTCACGGCAGCACTGGAGTTTGGCTCATCTATGCTCTGCCCACCCCCAACCTCCTTGTCCCATGTCCTCCTCTATTAGAAAGGCTGGGAAATTAAATATGCAGCTTTCCCCTCTCCCTTATGGTAAAGGGTCACCGTGTGGCCCAGTCATGACCATCAAAATCTAAGCAGAAGTCTACTGGGAAGGAAGAGGCATCTGGGAAAGTTTATGACTTTCCCGATAAAAGTAAACAGCCCCAGCTGGTGTGATGTCCTGCTCCTTCCTCCTGCCTTGCCTGTGGCCGTGATGCCTGTGGGTACAGCAGCCCCTTCCCGGAAGGATGAAAGTCAATACTCTACGATGCTACAGCAAAAGAGGAAAAGAGCCTGGATCTCAGTACCATGGTTGAGTTTCTGCACTAGCTCTTGCCTGTCTACCTCCAGATTTCTTGTTTTGTGAGGAAAACAGTCCCCTAATTATTTAAGCTGCTGGGCACCGGGTTTTCTATTGCTTTCTGCTGAATGCACTTTTATTTTGAGACAGGGTCTCACTCTATTACCCAGGCTGGAGTGCAGTGACACGATCACATCTCACTGCAGCCTCTACCTCCCCATGCTCAAGCAATCCTCCTACCTTAGCCTCCCAAGTAGCTGGGACCACAGGTACATGCCACCATGCCCAGATAATTTTTGTATATATATTTTTTGTAGACCTGGGTTTTGCCATGTTGCCTACACTGGTCTGGAACTCCTGGACTCAAGCACTCCTCCTGCCTGGGCCTCCCAAAGTGCTGGAATTACAGGCTATGCCACCACACCTGGCCTGAATGCATTCTTAATGCACTATTCAAATCCTAATCCTATACCCCAAACAAAACACATATACTCCCCAAGTCCCACCTAAGCACCACCGTGTAATACCACTGTCCAATATAACACTCTCCCACTCCCCGCACCCCCAAGAACAACCCCAACCCCCCCTAACACCAGCATCCACTGTGTGCACCCACCCCCAATCCTAATGCTGGTGGAAGCATTTATTCTATTATCCGCTGTGGTTTTACAAGTCCTCACCACTCAGGACCCAGTAGCCTCTTCCCTTGCCTTCCCTACTTCATGACTGAGCTTCAGAAACCACCTCCACCATCATGCAATTACTTTAGGAAGAGAACTGACTTCTCCCGAAGGCCAGTGAGAGTCTAGTCACACTTCTCCTTTCTGAGTTAGGACAGATTTATCTACCTGAGATCACACACCCCTCTCATGGTGCAAAGAAATTCTGCTCTATGGGAAAAACAAAGGAAACAAAACAACCATCCCCCCACCAAAAAAAAAAAATTTTGCCTTTGCCTTCTGTTTAAAAACTTCATTTCAAAACACTGGACCATGTGGATCATTTGGCAAACATGGTGTTAGGCAATGCCTCCGGGGGCCGAGAGACATCCAGGGAACATCCTCTGTCCAGGGTGAGCTAATCAGGGTGACCAATGACTCTGAAGTGGCTAGGCCAGGCTCCCTCACTTAGATGGGAGCAAGGGAACTGGAGAACATGTCCAGACACTCAGACCCAGTTCCAGCACCCTTCTTTCTTTTTTCTCTTAAGACAGAGTTTTGCTCTTGTTACCCAGGTTGGAATGCAATGGCATGATTTCAGCTCACTGCAGCCTCCACCTCCTGGGTTCAAGTAATTCTCCTGCCTCCCTCCTGAGTAGCTGGGATTACAGGCATACACCACCTTACATGGCTAATTTTTTGTATTTTTAGTAGGGATGGGTTTTTTCCATGTTGGTCAGGCTGGTCTCGAACTCCCAACCTCAGGTAATCCACCCACCTCGGCCTCTCAAAGCCCAGCACCCTTCTTTCTAAGGCTACTGTCCCTCATAATTAATTAACAGCTTGCCCTGAAGAGAGCATGAGTCGCTGCTGCCCTTGGGGTGGAATAGGCAAAAGGCTCGGACCAGCCCCCTTCCACCACTCTACAGCATCATGTCCCACCACCAGACACCTCTGCGCTTTGCATCCAGATCCCGGACCTCCATCTGTTTACAGAGCAATTTCATGACTTGTTACCCAGGGAAGAACCTACTCCACTCACAGCTCTGCCCTGCCAGTGGAGAACTGGCCTGCTGGGCACAGACCCAGACCAGGGTGCCTTGAAGGGAGGGGAGGAAGACCAGGGCAGACCAGGGCAGAGTTGCATGACCTTCGAAAAGGTACTCTGAAGGGATTATACATACCTTGATAGCTACTCAGGAGGCAAGGTGAGACTGGGAGGGGACTTGGAGGGTCTACAGTAACCAGGGAGGCGCTGGACAATAGGAGGGGAAAGGAAAAACCCAGAAAATCTTCAAGAACATCTCCTAAAGTTTCAAGTTCTTGGGGATTTGTGACATACGGAGACCAAAGAAAGAGTTATGAAGTTGCACATGGAAAGAAAAAAAAATCCTGGGAGAGCTTTGTAGCTGCATGAGCAAAGAAATGGAGAATTTGGTCCAGGCATGGTGGCTCACACCTGTAAGCCCAGCACTCTGGGAAGCCGAGGTGGGTGATCACCTGAGATCAGGAGTTCGAGACCAGCCTGGCCAACATGGTAAAACCCCACCTCTATTAAAAATAAAAAATTAGCCAGGTATGGTGGCAGGCGCCTGTAATCCCAGCTACTTGGGAGGCTGAGGAAAGAGAGTCACTTGAATCCAGGAGGCAAAGGCTACAGTGAGCCAAGATTGTGCTGCTACACTCCAGCCTGGGTGACAGAACGAGACGCCATCTCAAAAAAAAAAAAAAGAAATGGAAGATTTGCGAGATTGGCTCTAAGGAACAAGCACATTTGACAGTTGGAGAAATGGAGGCAGTATCAAAGTGGCTGAGGAGGCAGTCACCGAGGTGGCCAGGTAGGGTCATGAGCATTCTCTTGGGCTGGGACAGTCAAACTTTGCTTAATCCCAGCCCATGGTCAGAAACACTTCTTCTGCAGTGACCCGATATCACACAGAGGCTGACCTGTGTGCACACACATGTGCCTATCTACATATAAAAGACACAAAATGGAGGAGATGGATTGGAGCTGGGGTTTGGGGTGTCTGTGGCAACTTCATCTGGCCCATAAGGGGCAGGATGGCTTCCCCACAACATCAGAGTTACACGCGCAAGAACACAAAGAACATGCTCAGAACACCCCCGGGTGCTGTGTCCGTGTCTGTCTTTGTGCCTGTGGGTCATGTAACCGTATCTGGGAGCCTACAAGCCCTCCTGTCCGTGTGTCTGTGTATCTGTCACTGTTTGCCCTGTAGGCCATGGGGAAAGGAGCATAAACTCCTGGTATGAACGTTTTCACGGTTCTTTCTCCGTATGTCTGGGAACCTTTGTGTCATGGGTCTGAACGGCGCCTGAGCAGAATTCTGGCTTTGCTCTGGAATCAAAAAAACTTAGAACTGAAAAAGACCTTGGAAACACCATGGCCCAAACACCCCCTTTTAGAAATGGAGAAAAGATGATGCATACTATGGAAGAGCAAAGAAGCTTTGAGGAAGGAGAAAAATATCTAGAATTGTGTCTTCCAACACAGCAGCCACTCGCCATCTACAGCTGCTGAGCACTTAAAATTTACTCGTCCAAATTGAGATGTTCTGTAAGTACAAAATATACCCAGACTTCAAAGACTTTATATGAATGAAGTATGTAAAATTGCTCAATTATTTTTACATTGATTGCGTGTTGAAATGATAATCTTTTTGATCTATTAGGTTAAAATATAGTATTGAAATTAATTTTACTTTTTAATTATGAAATTTTACTTTTTAAATTAACTAATTTTTTTTTTTTTGAGACAGAGTCTCACTCTGTTGCCAGGTGCCAGGCTGGAGTGCAGTGGCACAATTTCAGCTCACTGCAACCTCCGCCTCCCGGGTTCAAGTGATTCTCCTGCCTCGGCCTCCCAAGTATCTGGGATTACAGGCGCACGCCACCATGCCCAGCTAATTTTTGTGTTTTTAGTAGAGACGGGGTTTCACCATGTTGGCCAGGATGGTCTCGATCTCCTGACCTAGTGATCCGCCCTCCTCAGCCTCCCAAAGTGCTGGGATTACAGGCTTGAGCCACCTCGCTCAGCCACTAATTTTTAAATTAATTTGATTAATTTTACTTTTTAATTTTTAATTACTTTTAATTCAATGACTTCATATGAAAAAATATGTAAAATTGCTCAATAATTTTTATATTGATTGCATGTTGAAATGATAATATTTTTCATCTATTAGATTAAAATATATTGTTGAAATTAATTTTACTTTTTAAAATGTCAAATTACGTATGTAGCTCTCATTTCCAGCCCACTTTCTATTTCTACGGGACACGCTGACTGAGAGAGTCTTGCCTCAGACATTTAACGTCTCTGAGTCTCGATTTTACCAGGTATAAAGAGGGTGTTGTGATGTTCATCTCTTGGAGTTGCTGTGAGGATTAATTGAGAAACCATGTGAAAGAGCTTTTAAATCCTAAGAAGCTGTTCAGATAGAGAGGAGGATATGGTGGTGGTGATGATGGTGATGGTGGTGGTGGTGGTGGTTGTAACTCAGATCTTGGCCAAGAGGAAAGGAGTGAAAAGGATAAAGGGTTTAATAACTTGACCTTCAGGAAAATACCCACAGGGCCAGCCATATGCGTGCAGTCACCCACCCACCACGGTTTTGGTGCTGGAGAAACAATGACCACTCCCATACTCATAGAACCATTACCCAGACCAAGCCTTTCAAAAGCCCAAGTCACCATGTTCTTGCTCAGCAACCGTACCACGCTGTCCTCCGCCTCTGCACATCCCAGGCACCCCCGCAGCCTCCTCCGACCCCGGAGGCTGTCTTCTCTCACGGTAGCATGAAGCCTTTCTCCCCCGGGCACCCTTCCTTACAAGGACAACTCCACATCTGAGCCGGATTTCCCAACAACGCTTTTTCTCTGCTCTTTACCAGAGACCCAGGGTCCCAGAGGCCTCCAGAAAGAGGGAGATAGCCCCAAATGTGGCCTGAGGGGACCAGCCCCTTCCTGGGACCATCACCCAGGGCAATCCCTGTTGCAATGGTGGTCTCGTAACAATCGCTTACAAACCCGGTTAGGCAAGCTGCTTTTGCGTGATGGGCTATCTTGAGTAAACAGCATCCTATGTCCCCTGCCGGTCACTTGCTCAAGACATTGCTGGACATTGCATTACAGCCACTGACACACAGAGTTTTGAAAATGAAAACAGGCCCTCTGGCTTATGATCAGATAGCATTTAACTCATCTATGATTGCGCCAAGTTTTCCCAAGACCCAAGGGCCACAGAACGGATATTGTCACAAATGCAGACAGAAGGTGCTGAGGACAGTCGGAGCCTCGGCTCACCTACAGGATGAGGCTTCCAAAGGCCAAAAGGCAAGTGAGGTGTGCAGCACTCTGGGCTCAGTTACCCACACACGGGCATCTGGGGCTATTTGGCTTCTTAGGCTAACCTGGGACACAGGTTCAACCTTCAGGGGGTTGGGAGAGTTAGTGTTCCATTTATTTCATCCATTTTACTCCTTATTCTGGCTACCTTTCCTGCTGATACAGATGGGGAATTGAAAGAGGTGGATAAGGTCTGTTTCTGGTATGTATTACTATGTAACAAAACCAAACATACCGGCTTAAAACGACAATTTCTTATTTCTCACAATTCTGCTGGTTGGCCAGACAGTTATTCTGCTGATTTTGCCTGGTCTCACTCACATGGCTGTATTTGCTGGACGGTCAGTGCAAGTGACTCTGGTCAGAAAGTGAAAGATAGCGTCACTCACGAGTCCAGTGGTGGCTGTTGGCTGGGCACCGTGGCTCTCCTCCGCATGGTCTCTCATCCTCCAGTCTGCTAAATGCCTCCTCTACCTAGTGGTCTCAGGAGAGCCTTCCAAGAGGTGAAGTTGAAAGCCACAGAACCTGCTGGTCAGAGCAACTCAGAGGTCCAGCACAGGGTCAGGAAGAGGGAAACAGGCTCTGCCTCTGATAGGAATTGCCAAAAAATGCATTTTTCAAGCTACTACAAGGCAAAAGAGTATAAATGGCTCCATGGAAAACTCTCCAGCATAGAAAATAATCTGGTAAAGTTGTATTTTCTGAATCAACAATCCAGAGCCCCAGACTGACAGAGGTCTTCCCTCCGATTCACGAATGTGTGTACAAAGGTGAAGCAACAGGCTCGTAACGAGTTAGATACTGAGTCCCCTGTTTCTCAGCCCTGGGTGAACATTAAAGTCACTTGCGGAGCGTGTCTTATCTCAAGTCCCTGCTGAATAAGAACTTTGATTGGGATGGGGAAGTGGGAGGGGATTGGGCCTGGTAATCTGCATTTTCAAAGGCTTTCTTAGTGATTCTGATCCACAACTGAGATTAATAACTGCAGGATTAGCAAACAAGCTTAATGGGAAATAAGGTCAAGGCAGGATATCTAGAACTATGGGTCATGAGCCTATCTATCTTTTACAAATAGGCTCCTCTTAAATCCAATGTAACACATCATCGTTGGAGCTATCAGACTCTAACACTAGGGTCTGGACATGAACTAGACGTACACCTTGCTCTCAAATTATAGCTGATACTCACCATGGGCCAAGCCTTGTTCTGTGGACTTTCTATGTGTGAACTCATTCAATCTCCATAGCTCCATGAAGTGGACACTATCATAAGCCCTATATTACAAATAGGGAAACTGAGGCTCAGAAAGGTTACACGATTTTTCCTAAGTCACACAGCTGCTAAGGTGATAGGGTTGGAACTGAAACCCACCTGGCTTCAGAGTCCATGCTCTTAGCCACTGAACATTTGCCTCACTCAGAGCACACTGCCTGGGGTAAGGAAGTTGGCAACCCACGCCAGACTATGAGCATTCAGAGGAGGAAAAGGAAGGGACAGGAGGAGGGCTGTCTGTTTTCTTGGCTCATTGGCTGTTCTCAAAGCAGTGGTTTTTCCACTTTGTTTGCACGTTAGAATCACCTGGGGAGCTTTTTAAAAATAGGGATGACCCATCCGCGAACATCATATTCACTTGCTTTGGGTGGGGTCAAGTTATGAAAGGTTTTTAAAAGCTTCCTAGGAAATTCTAGCGCACAGCTAAAGTTGAGATCATAGGCTCCATGCTTGGGCAGGAATTTCTCATTCTCAGCAGGGAGGAGGATGGTGGCCCCCATGTTGGGGGCATCTGTGACCACCATACCCCATGAAATTCCTAGAAATCAAACAAGCTCAAGCCAAAAGAAACCTCCTATATCACCTGGACCAGATATTCCCATTCCTGATTCACACTGGCAACACCTGGGTAGCTTATAAATGACCCTAATGCCTCGCCCCCGATATTCTGCTCAAGTGGTTCTGGGAATGGGAGGAGGAGGTGGGGGGGGGGCATTGGCATCTCCTATATCCATCCCCTCAGGTTGATTCTTTTTTTTTCTTTTTTTTCAAACAAGATCACACTCTGTTGCCCAAGCTGGAGTACAGTGGTGCCATCACGGCTCACTGCAGCCTCGGCCTCCTGTGCTCAATCTTCCCACCTCAGCCTCCCAAGTAGCTGGGGCTACAGGCGAGTACCACCATGCCTGGCTAATTTTTGTATTTTTTTGCGCAGACAAGGTTTTGCCATGTTACCCAGGCTGATCTCAAACTCCTACACTCAAGTGATCCGCCTGCCTCGGCCTCCCAAAGTGCTGAGATTACAGATGTGAGCCACCGTGCCTGGCCCAGGTTGATTTTAATGTGTATTCAGTTTGGGAACTACTGATGCAGTCCTAGACTCTCTGTTTACAGATGAAGAAAATGAGGCTCAGAGAGGAGCAGTGACTTGCCCAAGGTCACACAGCATGCTTGCTCCAGAGGCAAGGCTGGAGCCCAAAGCTCCTGGCCAGGGCTGTTTCCATGCTATGATCCCTATGGCATGCAAAATTATTTCACATCTATTACCCGGTTGGTCTATACCTTGCCAGACTGCATTGCTTCCTGCTACCATCCTCTCATTTCACAGCAGTTGAGATGGGGCACAAAGAAGTGACCTCCCCAAAGCCACACAGTGGCAGACACCAGAAAAGAACTCAGGTCTCCTGACTGCAGATTATGGGGATGGCCTCACCCCACAATGCCCATGGCCAGTCGTCTGCCTGCCAAGTTCCAGCATGTGAGGTTTTCCCAAGCCTCAACACCAGGAACTGAAGGTCTGGATGCCTCCTGAGGTCAGGCTGTGCAGAAATCTCACAGCGGACAGTTGCCTGGTGCCCCGGATGTTCTACTCACCGATAATCCCTTACCCACTGTTCTAAACATACTGAGGTTTCCTGTTCACAGCACGTTCACATCTATGATCTCCAGTGGTGTGTTAATGACAATTCCCATTTTACCAAAGGTTGGACTTAAGCTCAGAGAGCTTCGAGGACATTGTCCCAGGACCAAAGCTAGGCCTAGAACTGGAATCAGGTCTTTGGACTCTGAGTCCCATGCTCATTCTGCTTTAGACCAGCCCCTGGGGCCTGGGGGCCTGGGACCTGCCTGCTTTATGAAAGTTTTCACACCCTGCCTGAACTGATGGCCAGAAGAGCTTAAACCAGAGATTGGGGCAGGACGGTGCGTGTGTGCACCAGAGGGTGCCCCAGTTTGACCAACTCTGGTTTCTGGTTACCTGTTGCCAAAAGACAAATATTCCCCAAAGTGGTAGGTGCAGGAAACAGACCTCATTTCTTACTTAAGGTAAAGCCCAAAGCAGGCAAGCCGTCTCTACCTTCCTCTCTTTTTCTCATTGAACCATTTGAGGATGACAGTGATTAAACGCCTGCTTTCTGGCCAGGCACAGTGGCTCACACCTGTAATCCCAACAGTTTGGGAGGTCGAGGCAGAAGGATCATTTGAGGATAGGAGTTTGAGACCAGCCTGGGCAATATAGTGAGGCCCCCATCTCTACAAAAAAATATATAAAAATAAAAAATAAGTCTGGGCATGGTGGCTCACGCCTGTAATCCCAGCGCTTGGGGAGGCCAAGGCAGGCAGATCACTTGAGGTCAGGAGTTCGAGACCAGCTGGTCAACATGGTGAAACCCCATCTCTACTAAAAATACAAAAAAATTAGCCAAATGTGCATGCCTATAATCCCAGCTACTCCAGAGGCTGAGGCAGGAGAATCGCTTGAACCCAGGAGGCAAAGGTTGCAATGAGCTGAGATCGCACCACTGCACTCCAGCCTGGGCAACAGGGTGAGACTCCTTCTCAAAAATAAATAAATAATAAAAGCCTGCTTTCTCCCTGTCTACACCCCATGACAGTGGCCAGTCATAGGGAGCTGGGCCTTGAGGAAGGGCTCAAGATGACCCGTCAGTTATTTTGCTTCCCAAGCACCGATACAACTCACTGCTCCAAGTGCTCTGAAACATTCATTAACTCATTTCACTTTTCACAATAGCCCTATGGGACGGGGGAGGGCACTGCTCCTCTCCCCACTTTAGAGATTAGGAAATAAAATCCAGACAGGTTAACAGACTTGCTTAATGTTACACAACTAAGAAGAGGCCAAGCCGGGATTTGAACCTAGGCAGTCTGGCTCCAGAATCCACATTCTTGACCACTGTGGTTTACTGGGCAGCATTTGCCTGAGTGTCTGGTGCTAGACCAGTCTCCCTAGGGAGACTTCTACACACAGTGCAAAGTGACACCTCATGCCCGACTGGCTCTTAAATCCAGATGAAGGAGTGTAAAAGACTAACCATTCTCTGAGGTTGTCACGGTGCTTGCAAGTCCACATGGACACCCGTTTGAGGACCTCGCCATCGCCTTCCACCTTCCTTGTTGCATTCACTGCTGTGATGAGAGTCTGCACACCGCCTGCATCCACCCTGGCAGTTGGTGTGGTAATCCCCCATTGCACAGCTGAAAACACTGAGGCTCAGGGAGGGCGTACTCGACCACAAAGCTAAGAAGTGGCAGAGCCTGGAAGTCAATGCCCCGCTTCTGCTCAGCACATCATTCAAGTCTTTCCAAGACCCCTCAAGAGGGATTCAGGAACTGTGCCGCTATTCTGGGAAACTGAAGGTACGAGTCATGTGATCGGTATGAGAGTCCAGGCTTCTGAACTTCTGAGCGGATTCTCTTCCGCCTCCTGCTTCCACCATGTGTCCATGTCCATTGCCACCATCCAACATCTCAGTTCCTGGAATGGAGGGACACATTTTACTGTTGGAACCTGCTCAGTCTCCAAATGGCCCAGTGAACCCTCAACCCAAAGGAAAGAAGCCAAGTCTTGACCAGAAGCTATTTTAAGATCTGAGAGCTCCCCCTACCCATCTTGGGATGTCGGGGTGTCCGAAGAGCCAGTTTTACCCTCCTGTGGGTGTGTGATGGGACCAGTCACCAAGGGAGGCAGCGTGGGGTACAGGTGGGCCGTGTTCTGATGGAGCTGGTGGACAGCAATACCAGCCACAGAGAACTCAGTAATGACAGAAGCCAGCATAGGCAAGCACTCACTAGACGCCAGGCATCGCTCTACGTGCCTCAAGCCCTCAACCACCTGGGCTGTGGGCTCTACGGGGCCCTCAGAGCTTCGCTGCCCTCGGAAGTGATGGATCTGAGGAACGCCTGTCACCTAGATTGACAGGGCACTGGGCCATGGCCTTAGGGTCTGCTGGGGTCCAACCCTAGCCCTGAGATCCTGGGTCCTGCCCTCTGTACCCTTTCCCAATCTCCATTTTGCAATCCCTCAGCCTGACCCAGTAAACATCTGCAGCCCGAAGAGAACCCATCTTCCCGACCCTTTTCTATGTGTTTTGAAAAAGAACGCAGGGGTGTGGGGGAGGGAGGGGGCCTCAGCCACCCGATGGGAGGCTGGGAGAAAGCCACTGAGTTCTGGTGGGCTGCCTGAGTACCAGCCACATGACCAAAGCCTCGTGACCAGTACCAAACGAAGGAAACAGAATCCCTGGAGAGGAAACTAGAAAGCAGTCTTGCTGTCCATGGCTTATTTGTTGGGGGGTAGAAGGGCGCAGGAGAGAAGGGAAACTATAGGTCAAAGTTCAAAGAAATGTTTTCCAACTGCCTCTGGCTGGCTGTGCAACCTTAGACAGGTCACTAAACATCTCTGGGGGAGTTTTCTCTTTTGTAAAATGATAGATCATCCTGGCCCCCTCCCTGTTTCACAGGATTAATGCCACACTGTTCTCATGTTTCTATGAGAGCTCCGTGAAGTATACAGGGCATATTATAGCTTCTTCACTGTATGGTTGAGGAAACTAAGACACAGAGAGGTTTATTCCTTCCACAAACATTTCAGAAGGATCCACCAGGTACACAGGCTTTGGGAACATGTGTGAGCCCAGAAAAAAAACTGAGTAACCTGCTGGAGGCACCAGGTAGAGAAACCACTGGAAAGAGACCCAGCCTCTAAAGGGACTACCTTCTGCAATGGCAGGTCCCATGTTGATGATGGCATCAGCCTGCTGGCACTGACACAGCCCTTGCTGCTCTGAGCGCTCCGAAACGTTCATGAACTCATTTCAGTTTTCACAATAGTCCCATGAGACGGGCAGTTCTACCCTTCCCACTTTAGAGATGAGGAAATTAAATACAGAGGGACAATCAGATGGCCTGAGCGCAGGAGTTCGAGACCAGCCTGGGCAACATGGCAAAACCCCATCTCTACAAAAATCACAAAAGGTAGCCTGGCATGGTGGCACATGCTTGTGGTCTCAGCTACTTCAAGGACTCAGGTCAGAGAAGGTTCAGTTGAGCCTAGCAGATCGAGGCTGCAGTGAGCCAAGATAGTGCCACTGCACTCCACGAGTGACACAGCGAGACCCTGTCTCTAAAAAAGTAAAATAAAAGAGGGGCCCACTAACACTTCCCTCGTCCATCCAGGTATTACTCCACTGTGCCACACACAGACATCTGTTTTCTTCTTCTGAGTTCTAACCTCTTTGAGGGAAGACCCATGACTTTTATGATTATTCTCATGCCTGGGGCCTGATAGCTAATATCTAGTTCTTTGTGAGTGCTATTTAATAAATGCTTGTTGCATGAATGAATGAATGAATGAATTGCAATAAGGAAAAGTGCAGGAGGGCATTCTAGTGGAGGAAACTAAGTCAACGTAAATTTGGAGACGGGAAATCCACAGCCCACCTGAGCTCTCCCCTCCCCCATCCCTGGGACACCACGTGCTGCTGCCTTGAAAAGGCAAACAACTCACGTGATAAAAGGCAGGGAGCTGATGCAGAACCTGTGCCGGGGAGAGGAAGTGACTCTGCTCGGTTCATCACCCTCCCCTTTCCCATGCCAACCCCCTTCTTTAGATGAGAAGATGTAGGCTATACTTACAATGTGTTGCTATTGGCCTAAGATCTTCTATGAGCCTGGTATTAGGGGCTTTACGTGTCTATTTCATTACCTCTTTTCCTAACACTTCATTGAGGTTGGTGGGACATTTTTAAATCATCATCATTATTACTACAAAAGTAATTCATGCATGCTATTTTTTTTCTTTTTTTTTTTTTTTTTTTTTTTTTTTTTTTTTTTTTTTTTGAGACAGAGTCTTGCTCTCACCCAGGCTGGAGTGCAGCAGCATAATCTCGGCTCCCTACAACCTCCACCTCTGGGTTCAAGCCATTCTCCTGCCTCAGCCTCCTGCGTAGCTGGGACTACAGGCATCACACCAGGCTAATTTTTGTATTTTTTAGTAGAAGCAGGGTTTTGCCACATTGGCCAGGCTGGTCTTGAACTCCTAACCTCAGGTAATCTGTTGGCCTCGGCCTCCCAAAGTGCTGGGATTGCAGACGTGAGCCACCGTGCCTAGCCACTTAAAAAATTCTAATCAAGGCCAGGTATGGTGGCTCATATCAGTAATCCCAACATTTGGGGAGGCCAAGGTGGAAGGATTGCTTGAGCCCAGGAGTTTGAGACCAGCCTAGGCAACATAGTGACACCCCGTCTCTACCAAAAAAAATTTTTTGAGACGGAGTCTCGCTTTGTCACCCTGGCTGAAGTGCAATGGCGTGATCTCGGCTCACTGCAACCTCCACTTCTTGGGTTTGAGCAATTCTCCTGCCTCAGCCTCCTGAGTAGCTGGGATTACAGGTGCACACCACCATGCTCAGCTAATTCTTTTGCATTTTAATAGAAACAGGGTTTCACCATGTTGCCCAGGCTGGTCTCAAACTCCTGAGCTCATGCAATCTACCAGCCTCGGCCTCCCAGAGTGCTAGGATTACATGCGTGAGCCACAGCTCCCAGCCCCAAATTTTTTTAATTCTAATAGTGGAATAGAGGGAAAGCACCATGCGAAAGCTAACACAACTTCAGCCTGGTGACCAGGGCAGCAAGAAGGTGTGTGCATCCCAGGGGCCCTACTTATCTTCACACCTGCCTCCCTAACATGGGTCCCCATCTCCGAAGCACCACCCCCCACCCACCCAGTCTGAGGAGGTCCAGAATGGAGCAGGATGGTCCATACATTCTTCACGGATGTCACATCCATCCCACGCAGCGTCTCATCACTGATGGTAAGTTATATTTGACGAAATAGGGTAGCCCACTGTAGTGCCAATTTGCCTAAACAGGGACCAAGATTCCTGAGTTCTAGCCCCACAGCTCTGCCAAAACCTTACTGAGTGACCTCAGCCCAGTCTCTGAATCTTTCAGACTCGATGACATCCTTACCAGCAGAATGTTCATTCTAATACCTCTTCCCAAACTAACTTCAGATGAAGTTAGTGTGATTTTAATTGTGCACTACAATCAAGCTGTAAGCAGTTACTAATTTTAGACGGTAATCCCAGGACAATATTAAGCAAATAGTCGCAGTGCATCCTGTGAATAGTGATGGAGGCATTTCTGTATTCCAGGACTTCTTGAGATTTCAGAATGGAGTTGTATGTTTCCTTTTTTTTTTTCTGGTAGTTTTATTTATTCTATCATTCTTTTAAACAAATGTTTATTGCTGCATATTTTTCTAGTGTATCATTGTTTTACTGTCCGTGTAGTACTGAAATTTAGATGGAAGAATAAAACATTTACTTCTAAAAAAGAAAAAAAAAAAGGCCAGGCACGGTGGTTCACACCTGTAATCCCAGCACTTTGGGAGGTCAAGGCAGGCAAATCACAAGATCAGGAGATGGAGACCATCCTGGCAAACATGGTGAAACCCCATCTCTACTAAAAATACAAAAAATTAGCTGGGCGTGGTGGTGTGCATGTGCAGTCCCAGCTACTCGGGAGACTGAGGCAGGGGAATTGCCTGAACCGGGGAGGCGGAGATCGCAGTGAGCCGAGAGCACGTCACTGCCCTCCAGCCTGGGTAACAGGGCGAGACTCCATCTCCAATTAAAAAAAAAAAAAAATTAGCACAAAATAACTAGATTCTCTTAAAAATATACAACACATAAAACATTATAAACATTTATAAAATACACTTTTGTCCTCTCCATAGAACAGTCCACCAATCCTTCTAGGCAGGACTTGGAATCAGTAGTGACATTATCTGATTTCTGTCTTTGAAGATTCCTTGGCCTGCTGTGTGCCTTCTACGGGGTGAGGATAGGAGTTGGGACCCCCATTAGAAGGCACCATAACAGTCTAGATGGAAGTTAAAGACACCTGGGGCTAGGCTGGCACTGTAAAATGCCATCTACAGCTTTGTAAATGGTGCTGAGCTTTAGTTTTATATATATATATATTATATATGTCAAATATATATATTTGATATATATATTTTGTATATTTTATATATATTATATTTGTATATATTATATATTATATATTTTTATATGTATTTTGTATATTTTTATATATGCTATATATATTTTATACATATTTTTGTATATATATAACTAAACTATATATATAAATACATACATATGTAAAGAGAGATAGAGAGAGATGAAGGGCTATATTCTGAAAGTGAAATTGATTGAATCTGCAGGTGGTTCAAATGCAGGATGTGAGCAAGGTAAGCCCAGGACAGCTCTTTGGTTTGGGGCTTGAGCCCGTGGGTGTCATTAACTGAAAAGGGGAACATGGAGGAGGAAGCAGGTTCGTGGAGGAAAACCCAAAGTTTGCTTCTGACTATGTTAGGCCTGAGGAGCATCTAAGGTGTCCAAGTGAAGCTGTCAAGACAAATGTGTTGGGAGTCATCCGTGTACAGACGATATTTAAAAACAAGAAGTTGGATTGGATCATCTGAGGACATCATGCAAACACAGAAGACAAGGACTCAGGACCGAGCCCTGGGGCACTGCAACATGAAGGCAGAACGGTGAGGAGGACCCAGCAAAGGTGGTGGAGAAAAAACACATCAGTAACAAGGTAAGAGAAAAAGAGAACTGTGTCCTAGAAGCCATGGAAAAAAATGTCCTTAGAAAACAGACAAACCAAGCACTACGAAGACCCTGACCTGCGCCTCTTTTTCTGAATAATGTTCCTTCTGAGTCCACTTGAAAATGCTGCTGAGTCCCTTCGATTTTAAGATGTGTGATTTGTTTCTGAACTCTAACATTGCTGAAGTCAGGGTACCACTTACAATCAATATTTGTCCCCATCACACACACCAACCTTGCCAATAAATAAATAAATAAGGCATCTTACGATCCATCAGTGGGGAGATACGCTGTCATGATGATGATGAGATCAGGCACCAACGAGAGGCAAAAAGGCAGGCAGCATTTATTTAGCATCTACTGGAGACCAAGAATCATCATGCTTAAAGCTTCATGTTTTGCCTCATCTAACAGCTGGAGAGAGGAAGAAACTTACAAGGGAAGGAGAAACATTTTCCAGGCCAGCATGATAAAGGAGCTTGCAGTGCCTTATCCTCAAAAAGCAATAGGCTCTCCAGCTCTAAAGGAGGAGAAAGCCAAGTTCATTTTGGTTTGCGCATTCCTCATCCTCATCACCCTGAAACACCACCAAAGCAATGACAATTTCATCCAACACAGTACTTTCTCAAAACTCGTAAAAAAAAAAAAAAAAATTTCTTTTTTCTTTTTTGAGACAGAGTCTCACTTTGTCACCCAGGCTGGAGTGCAGTGGTGCAATCTCGGCTCACTGCAACCTCTGCCTCCCGGGTTCAAGCAATTCTCCTGCCTCAGCCTCCTGAGTAGCTGGGACTACAGGCACATGCCACCACACCTGGCTGATTTTTTGAATTTTTAGTTTCACTGTGTTAGCCAGGATGGTCTCGATCTCCTGACCTTGTGATCCACCTGCCTCGACCTCCCAAAGGGCTGCAATTACAGGGGTAAACCACTGTGCCCGGCCACTTGTAAAAAATTCTTAATAGATGTAAACACAACAAGTGTTTCCTGAAGTCAAAGATGCTTGCAAAAAGCCAGGGAACAAATAAAAAAGGAGTTAGCAGATACAGCATGTGGTTTTCTGAGAGTGGGCTTGGAGGCGCTTTCCAAAGTTGGGGCTCATTTCTGCTTAACTGACTAGACATGATGACTGGCTTTTGAGCCGAGTTTGCTCATATCTCAAATCCACTCTCTTTGAATAGAAGACACTACAAGCTTTGTGTAATGAAGGGAGAGATATCGAAAAATAAACCAGATTTGTTTTGCTAATTTGTAGTTGCTGATCCACTCTAAAATACCGTCAACAGCGTTGTAAATGGCACTGATATTTGGTTTTCTTTTTTTTTAAGTCCCAACTTGAAATAGTATATTGATTGATGAAAGTTAGGTAGATAGGTAGGTACATTATAGATAGATTGCTAGGTAGATTAAACAATTGATTGAAAGAAAGAAAGAAAATAGAAATATAAATGATAGCTGGGCATGGTGGCTCACATCTGTAATCCCAGCACTTTGAGAGGCCAAGGCAGGTGGGTCACCTGAGGTTAGGAGTTCAAGACCAGCCTGGCCAACATGGTGAAACCTGGTCTCTACTAAAAATATAAAAATTACCTGGGTGTGGTGGTGGGTGCCTGTAATCCCAGCTACTCAGGAGGCTGAGGCAGGAGAATCACTTGAATCTGGGAGGTAAAGGCTGCAGTGAGCCGAGATCACGCCGCAGCACCCCAGCCTGGGCAAAAGACTCCATCTCAAAAGAAAAAAAGGAAAGAAAGAAATTTAGATGATAGATAGATAGATAGACATTTAGTCACTAATCCTGACAGGACTTAATAGGTGTGTTCAATTACAGCCATAGGGAAAGGGAAATAGAACCCAAACTTTTATTTCTTGCAGAGCCAGAAATGAGATGAAGCCAAGATGGAAGGTAAAGCCGGACTCCCCATCTCTGGATCAAACATGGTACCTGACAAAGACACATCCTCGGCAGTTTTCCTTTCTCTGTTTCCAGGGGGTGACATTTTTCTCCTTGCCTGGGAGGTGCACCTTTTAATCATTATCAAGCCATCTGTCAGCACCGCTCTACCTGGCCCCGGCTTTCTCCTCCCGGAGGCCCCATCTCTCCCTCTGTAGCCACACCAAGATCATCCGACAGATGCAGACTGTCACTCGGAGCAGCTGGGAGGGACCAGCCACTTCAGGACCTGGCCGGGGCACCTCGGCTTTCCCAGACAGAGCAGCAGTGAGCACACCAGGGGCTGGGTCCCACGGGGCCTTCCCACTGGGACTCCTGGGGCCAATCCTACCTCCTATCTCCCGGTGAAGCAATCCACATAATTAGCCACATGAATATCCAGGCCATCTGAGGCTGCCTGTCTCAATCCCAGCCTGGGCGCCTGTCGCAACAAGCACCTAAATGATTATTCAGCTCCCTTCCAACCAGCCGAGCAGAGAAAAATGGGGTCTCCCTCTGGGACAGCTGCCTAGTACCCTGTACCCCCGGGCTGGACTCCATCTCCAGGACAGCTTTTTCCAGAGACCCGACCCCTACGGCCACAAGGACATCATTTTGACATGGCGGCCCTAGGGACTGTAGACCTTGCTTTGGCTCTGGACATTTTTTGGAAGGCTGTTTTGTTAACCAACATCTTTTGAGCTGTTTTTTAAATAGGCAAGGCCCCACAAGGGGTTACTGAAATATGCTAAAGACTCTCTGACCTTCAATTTCCTATGATTTCATTGTAGAAAAAAAGACACATACATCTGAAGAGACACACGGGGTGGGTGGGGAGCAGGGCTAATGTCACAGTTGACTGAGTGCCCTGCTCCACACCCTTTGGTAAGCATTCTCTCTCTAGTCCACACACATATCACTAGCCCCGTTTCAAAGGCTCAGATTGGTCAAGCAGAGCCAGGACAAGAATGCTCTAACAATAACACTCTGTGTGGCCTGGGAGATGTGCTTCACCTCTCTGAGTCTCTGATCCTGATGAAATCCAGAGCTCGCTAAGTCCCTGTCTTAGTTCTTCTGCCAAATTCAATCCAGGTGGGGCTGTCCCCAGAGCCCAGATGTCACCCAGGCTCTGCTGGCCCTTCAAGAGTAGTGCAGGGCTATTCGCAATAGCAAAGACACGGACCCAACTTGGTGCCCATCAATGGTGGATTGAATAAAGAAAACGCGGTACACAAACACCGTGAAATACTACGCAGCCATAAAAAGGAACGAAATCATGTCCTGTGCAGCAACACAGATACAGCTGGAGGCCATTAACCTAAGCAAATGAATACAGGAACAGAAAACAAAATATCAAATGTTTTCACTTACAAGTAGAAGACAAACACTGGGTACTGATGCACATAAAGATGGCAACAATAGTCACTGGGGATTACTGGTAGGGGGAGGATGGAAGGAGGGTGAGGGTTGAAAATCCACCTTTTGGGTGCTATGCTCACTACTTGGGTGATGGGACCATTCACACCCCAAACTTCTGCAACACACAATATACCCAAGTGATAAACCTGCATGTGTACCTCCTGAATCTAAAATTAAAGTCACAATTTTTTTTAGTCACATAAGTGAAAAAAAAAGAGTGATGCTGGAAATGGTGTCCACAGCCAGTTCTGCACTGGCTGGGAGGGACAGGGCTGTCACAGCCAGTGAGGGCACCTGATGGGCAAACAAGAATTGGAGGGGGATGCGGGAGGGACTGCATTTTACAGGTCTAGGCAACAGCAAAGACTCAGAGTGGAGGAGCAGGCAGGGCAGATTCAGGGGAGAGCGAAGAAATGGAAGGGACTCTCAGACCCGAGGCTCTGTCTCTCCAAACTCCTAGAACCTTCCTTTTCAGAATTTTCCATTTCCTAAGAGTTGAGGCTGCATTGCTCAATCACTGTGCTCTGTTTCTCATGGGTGTTCCAGGCCCATTCTCAGAGATGATATCAGACGCAGGTTGGGGATTGCCACATGGATACAAGTCAGTAAGCGTTCCCAGTCAGTAAGGGTGTGCAGGGTACCCTCTCCTTAGCTGCCTCTCCTGGCTGCATCCAGCTCCCCCTGGCCTTTTCCCTCTCAAAAGCCATTCCAAATGCTGACCTCTGGCCTTACTCCACCCTGCAAAGCAGCATGGCATCGTGGCTCTGTGTTCAAATCCAGATATTACTACTTAGGAACTCTGTGCCCTTGTGCAGGCTATTAGCCTCAGTTTCCTAATCTATAAAATTCAGGGATCCCTAATATCTATTACAAAGATTTGCTGTGAGAATTAAATAAACTTAATACCTGCAGAATCTCTAGGACTGCACCTAGGACAAGTCAATACTCCACAAACTCGTGTTGGCGATGACTAATCAGTATGTATGTAGGCTTTCTTGATTCCTTCCTCTGCAAGTCACTGAGTCTCTGCATTAGCATAATGCCTATGCCCGAAGGTGCCAGGGAAAGATGTGCTAAGTAGCTGATGTGACTTAAATTGGAAAGACTGAGAGGACAGCACAGCCCAGAGTGTAACACATGGGCTTTAGAGTCCCACGGCCTGTGTTTGAATTCCAGACCTGCTGCGTACTAAGGATAACTTTGGCAATTACTTAATCTCAGTTTTCTCATCCATAAAATAAAGATTAAGATAGTTCCCACCTGTAAGGGTTTTTATGCAGATAAACGCAATGATACCATGAAGGGCTCAGCCCACCACAGGGCTGAGCTGGGCTGGAACGTAAGCTAGCATTGCTCTTGTTAGTACATGAAGTTGTTCTCTGAGAGTTCACCAACTCTAGAGAGTCAAGTCTCAGGCACAAGCTACAGAGAACCAAATAAAAATAGGGTTTCAGCCAGGCGTGGTGGCCCACCCCTGTGATCCCAGCACTTTGAGAGGCTGCGGCAGGTGGATCACCTAAGGTCAGGAGTTCAAGACCAGCCTGGCCAACATGGTGAAACTCCATCCTTCTAAAAATACGAAATTAGCCAGGCATGATGGCAGTTGCCTGTAATCTCAGCTACTCAGGAGGCTGAGGCAGGAGAATCGCTTGAACTTGGGAGGCAGAGGTTGCAGTGAGCTGAGATTACACCACTGCACTCCAACCTGGACAACAGAGAGAGACTCTATCACAAAAAAAGAAAGAAAGAGAGAAAGAGAGAGAAAGAAGGAAGGAAGGAAGGAAAGGAGGGAAGGAGGGAAGGAAGAAAGAAAGAAAGGAGGGAGGGAAAGAGAGAGAAAAACTGAGAGAGGGAGGGAGGGAGGGAAGAAGGAAGGAAGGAAGGAAAGAAAGAAGGAAAGAAGGAAAAAAGCCAGGGATTCAGTCTTGGTACCTTCTTCCTCCGCTTTCTCAAACCTCAAAATTTAGAAGTCCCCTTCCCTTAGTCAATCAGGTAGCTGTGCAGGAGGCAGCCTAGGTGCGAAGATGACAGAAGCCCTCGCCCTGCCTAATACCATCTGTGTGGGCCTGGGCAGGTCACTGCACATCTTCAAACCATGGTTGCTAGTGAAACACAACACCGATTAAGTTATTCACATAATTGGTCTACCTAACCCTTCCTTTTCCTTTGCCGAGGGGAGAGAGAGGGAAAAAGAAACCCCATAGGTAGAGAACCTCCTAAGCTTTGGTTCCTGCACCTTTATTGATCACCACTGTATCTCACCACTGGGCTGGGTGCTGGAGATACGGTGCTGCCTGGGGTCTTTGGCAAGAGAGCAGAGACTTCAACAGAGAATTACTTAAATAGTCCTAAGTGGTAACGTGTTGAGTGCTTACTCTGAGCTAGGCCCCATGCCAAGGGCTCCACAGGGATGGTCTCTTTCCATTTTGCTGCACTTCTGTATTGTAAGTACAATTATTATCATAGCCATTGTACTGATTGGGGAATTGAAGCAGGTTATATAATGTATACAGAGTTACACTGTCAGTCAACTGCTCTGAGAGAAGGAAGTGCAGAGGGGGAGGGTGGTACTGAGTGGGAGCAGAGGATTCATCAGGAGAGAAGGCTTCCTGGTGGAGGTGATGTCTGCATCTTGAAGCATGAGGATGAGTCAGCGAAGGGGAGACAGAGGGAGTGTTTAAGAAGAGGGGACAGTAAAGGCAAGTGCTGAGAGAAAAAGAGATCATAGTCCATACAAAAGGGAGGGGACACAAATGAAACAGATGATGATAGGTCAGGTGACTACAGATTTGACGGCTAAGCTACTGAGGGTTGGACGATTTACCCAGAAGGCAATAAGGGCCCCTTGAAAGGCTGTCAACAAAAGGAAGATCAGATTTGCCATTCTGGAAGCTCTGTTCACCACCCTCACAAACACCCAGGCTTCTTCAGGATCCCATATCCAAGTGGGAGTGTGCCCCAAGCTGTGGGCACCTCTCAGTCAGTGCCAGGCCCATTTCTTTCAATTCCATGCTGTGTACTGGCTGAGCAACATAAAAATAACAGTTCTGGCTGGGAGTGGTGGCTCATGCCTGTAATCCCAGCACTTTGGGAGGCCAAGGTCAGTGAATTATGGTAATGTGTGGCTGTAATCTTAGCAGCTCAGGAGGCTGAGGTGGGAGGATCACCTGAGCCCGGGGAGGCAGAGGCTACAGTGAGCCATGCTAGCGCCACTGCACTCCAGCCTGGGTGACACAGTGAGATCCTGTCTTAAAAAAAAAATTAATAAAATAAAGATAACTATTCTGCAGTAGGACTCTCATAGTAATAAATATGGGATAACATATGCAAGTGCCCAAACCACCTCCTACATGCACGTGCTCAGCAGAGGTGCTTCCTTCCTCCCTCATCCTTTTCCTAACCTGCATTTTCCTTGTTTCTACACTGAAAATAAACACTTTATGTGCATATTATCTGACTATCCATGACTGACTGATTGGACCTTTGGTATTTTCCACAAATCAGCAGTTTTGACTATTGATAAGCAACCCTGAAGGCCCCTGACACACAGTAATTTTGAATTTAGCTGAAGCTCGGATTAGAATTGCCAGAGCACTAAGACCTGCCTCAGGCCTCCATGTGCAAGCCCAGACCTAGAGAGTCGAAAGTCCTGCCTGCCTCAGCTGATCGCCCCCCACCCTCGCCTGTGTTCGCCATTATCCCTGATCGCCCAGCAGAGCTTCCCCCAGCATAAGCTCCTCCTCACCCCACCCTGCCATCTTAGCTACTCTTATCCCTCCCGCCACTATAACTGAACTTACGGTAATGTACACTCCTTGCCCCTCCCCCACCGCTGTAACTGATCTTACTCTGTAACTTTCCACGTCCCACCCCAAACCTATAAAACCAACTCCTGTCCCACTGCCCTTTGCTAACACCCTTTTCGGCCTCAGCCCACCGGCACCCAGGTGAATAAAGAGCCATGTTGCTCACACGAAGCCTGTTTCGGGGGTCTCTTCATTCAAAACGCACATTTTTAACAGTCTGGGCAAGAGGCAAGATGTTTATCATTAACAGAGTCTGACCACATTAGTGAGGTTAGACTGAGCTGCTGTGACAAGGAGGTCCTAAAATGCAATAGCTTAAACAATATTGAGGTATCTCCGATAAAACAGTCCCAAGACGAGCTGTCCAAGTCAGCAATAAGGCTCTGCTCCATGTGGTCATTCAAGGACCCAGGTTGCTGCATCTTGTTGCTCCACCCTTCCCTAAACTAAGATACTGCTACTGTCTGCATAGCTAAAGGTGGGTCGCCATCACAGCTTGGTTCCAGTTGCAGAGCAAAGAAGAGATCTGCCCAGTGATTTAAGACTCGGGTGCACCAGTGGCACACTTAGCTTCCATTGGCAAGACCTCGGGCACATGGCCATACTTAACTGCTGAGAATGCTGGGAGGTGGAGCCTAACTAGGCATCCCTGTACCCAGCTACAAAGCCAATAATAGGGAAAAGGAAAGAATGGATGTTGGTAGCCAACCAACAAACAGAATCTGCCTCACTGGCTGGAGCATTTGCAGGATACTATACTTCTTTGTAAGTCGAAACAGGTGGTCCACAGATGCATTTTGTTCATCCAACACAGGGTTTACAACTTGGGGGAACTGATAGGCCATTAGGCAAAATATGTTCTCTCCAGTTCAGCTACAGACCCCATCACCCACTATTTTTACATCCCAGGCCAAATTCACACACTTATGCTGTATTCTTGGCCCCTGTAAGCCACTGTATGCCAGCATTTGCATCTAGGACTCTTGTTCTAGAATATTAACAATAATAATAATGGTGATGAGACTAGAATAATATTCTTGAAATATCATAATTTGGATTCATACCTCTCACTTTGCCATTTCTTATGATCTGCTATGAATCATATCCTTTTACCTTCATCTGCTTGCTGCTTACCAGAACCCATGTTATGCTCTTCACCCTGGGCAGACAGCTAGACCAAATCTTCCAGCCTCCCCTGCAGTGAGTTGTGGGTATGTAACTGGGTTCTCTTCAGTGTAATATGAATGATGGTAATACTCAGGCCTGGTCCATAAAGACCTCTATGCATTCTTTTAATATCTAGTTGGCTTGGTGGCTGATATGAGTCCCCAGGTTAATCTTGGAAGTGACGTATTTAAGATGGTAAAGCCACTGGAAGCCAGCACCTCTAAATGACTGCATCGTGCATGCCCACCTCCAACGTAGAACCACTTTAGACTGCTATGTGACCCAGTGACACACGTCTTGAACCACAATACATTTCAGGTCTATTTGTGACAGTCGTTGACCTACCCTAATCAATACACTCCATTTTATAAATGTAGAGATGGACACACAGAGGTCCCTGGGAGGAATAACCTTAGCCGTCATTACCATGAAGTTGTCCATGAAGCCCGATGGCAAGGCCATACTGGTCACATTAGTGTTCATTACGGACAACAAGGCCAACAAGCACCAGACCAGAGAGGCTACGAAGGAGCTCTGTGACCTCGACTGGCCAAAGCCCACGCTCTGATCAGGTCTAATGGCATAATGAAGGCATGCATTTGCTCCCTGGCTACAAAGCTTTGGACATTACCAACAAATTGGGATCATCTCAACTAAGTCCAGTTCCCTAATTCTAAATATAATAAACATTTTAGCATCATTTTAAAAGGTAGCTTCCCATTTTGTATTCTCACCACCAGTGTGTGAGAGTTCCACTTGCACCAGATCCTCATCATCAGTTGGCACTGCCAGTCTTTTCATTTTATTTTTTTAATTGAGACAGAGTCTCGATCTGTCACCCAAGCTGGAGTGCAGTGGCATGATCATGGCTCACTGCAACCTTGAACTCCTGGGCTCAAGCTGGGACTATAGGCATGTGCTACCGCACCAAGCTCTTTTTTTTTTTTTTTTTTATGTTTGTAGAGACGGGGGTCTCGCTATGTTGCCCAGGCTGGTCTCAAACTCCTGGCCTCAGGCAATTCTCCCACCTCAGCCTCCAAAAGCACTGGGATTACAATAGTTTTATACCTCATCCAGAAAACTCTTTGCAAGATGAAACTGACCTTAGCACTGGGATTACCATGCCTGGCCCAGTCTCTTCCTGGCCCCGTCTCTTCCATTTTAGAAATTTTAGCAGGTATGTATTGGTATTTCATTGTGGTTTTAATTTACATTTCTGTGATGACTAATGACATTGAGCATCTTTCCACATACTCATTAGCCTTTCATATATATTCTTTGGTAAAGTATTTATTAAAAATCTTTTAACCATTTTTAATTGGATTGTCTGGCAAATATTTTCTCCCAGTCTGTAGCTTATCAACTCATTTTCTTAATACTGTCTTTCAAAGAGCATAAGTTTTCATCTCAAAGAAGTAGAGTGCATTCTTTTTTTGTGATTTGTGCTATCACTTGTTTTTTATGATTTAAAATAGTTGTATACCTCATCCAGAAAACTCTTTGCAAGATGAAACTGAACTATCTTAGATGGTTACATTTAACATCAGAAGTTATTCTGGGGACAAGGGGCTAGGTTTTCATTTGGTGTGTTGTGGCTTTTCAAAAATCTTTGTTTATGACAGTGGCTACCAGATGCGACAGAAAAAAAATGAAGGTGATTCGAAAAAGCAGTTCAGAAGTTGTGTGAACACAAGACTCTCAGCGGAAGAGTGACTCAGGAGAAAGCCAGGAGGCATGCTTGCAAATTGAGAGAACTAAGATTTGAGGGCAAACTCCCTTTGAATGTCAAGTGTCCAGGACAGTGTCTTTCTTAAGCAAGCTACAGTGCCAACAGAGGAAAGAGTGTTACTGAGTGAGCAGGAGAATGTGGTAGACGAGGTCCATGGGCCTGGCACTAGCCACCTCTTAAACCCGAGGGCAGTCCTCCAACCCCACCCCCACCCTGTGCCTGACCAAGAGAAAACTATTTCTGCTGCTTAACGAGGCTCCTGGAAGGGCCAATTTATTCCCTCCCACGTTGAGCAGACTTTAATAACTGAAGCATATGGCTTCCTGCAAACAGGCCCAGCCAGGAATTAACTCCTTCCTTCCTTCCCCTGCAGTTAGAACCAATTAGATCATTCCAGCCCAATGCACGTCCCAGCTCACCAGGAAGGAACCATGGCTTTCTCAGTGTTCTGCTGGCCCTGGATCTCCCTGGAGTCAGCCCAAGGTATTTCAGGGTTGACATTGCATGACATTCTATGGCTGCTTACACCCAAGCCTGCAACTGCTGACCCAGTCTAATTCGAGACAGCGTTCGTGCCGGCTGCTGTCATGGGCCCATGCTACAGGTATTCCCTTCGGGGCCCTGTCCCAAAAGACAGCATAAAAGGTCACCAGGTTTGGACTAATTGAATTTAAAAGGCTATCCGTTTGAATCTGGATTTTTAAAGAGAAAGTTACACAGTGTAATGAAAAAGAAAGTAACTGGGCCAGGCACGGTGGCTCACACCTGTAATCCCGGCACTTTGGAGGACTGAGGCAGATGGATCACTTGAGCTCAGGAGTTCAAGACCAGCCTGGTCAACATGATGAAGCCCCATCTCTACTAAAAATACAAAAATTAGCCAGGTGTGGTGGCACACTTCTATAATCCCAGCAGATCGGGAGACTGAGGCAGGAGAATTGCTTTAACCTGGGAGGTGGAGGTTGCAGTGAGCCAAAATCTCACCACTGCACTCCAGCCTGAATACAAAGCGAGACTCTGTCTCAAAAAAAAAAAAAAAAAAAGAAAGAGAGACAGAACTTTGGTGTCAGAGACCTGCAATGAAAGGCCAGTTGTACCAATTACTAGCGGAGTGACCAAAGGTAATTTATCCCACCTTCCCAGGCCTCAGTTTCCTCACCTCTAAAACAGGATTAATGAGATAAGAAAGGATTGAAAAAGACACCACTAAAGTGCCTGGCACCATCCATCGCAGGCATATAGTAAGCCATCAGTAAACAGTAGCCCATTGCTGTACCTTTCCTCCCACAGCGAATCAAGCAGCATGCATCTTCTCAACAGTTACGTGACCACGGACATATCACTAATCCTCTGTGGCTTTGATTCCATGCTGGGAACAGAGAGATCTGGGCAGGAAATATCAATCTGGGCAACATTAACAAGTGGAAGGAGAAGAAACTGTTCAGATGCACTATGTGTCAAGGAGAGAAATATGGCGAGGTGCAGTGACTCATGCCTGGAATCCCAACACCTTGGGAGGTCTCAGAAGGAGAAGCGCTTGAGCCAGGAATTCGAGATCAGCCTGAACAAGATAGGGAAACCCCATCTCTACATAAAATAAAAAATTAGGCCGGGTATGGTGGCTCATGCCCGTAATCCCAGCACTTTGGGAGGCCGAGGCAGGCAGATCACCTGAGGTGGGGAGTTCGAGACCAGCCTGACCAACAGGGAGAAATCTCATCTCTACTAAAAATACAAAGTTAGCCAGGCATGGTGGTGTATACCTGTAATTCCAGCTACTCAGGAGACTGAGGCAGAAGACTCTCTTGAACCCAGGAGGCAGAGGTTGCAGTGAGCCGAGATTGCACCATTGCACTCCAGCCCGGGCAACAAGAGCAAAACTCCATCTCAAAAATAAGTAAATAAAATTTTAAAATTAGCCAGGTGTGGTGGTATGTGCCTGGGGTCCCAGTTACTCAGGAGGATGAAGTGGGAGAATCACCTGAGTCCAGGAAGTCAAGGCTGCAGTAAGCTATGATTGTGCCACTGAATTCCAGCCTGGGTGACAGAGCCCCGCATTGATGGGTTAGCTGGAAGATGAGGTGACAGCTGAAGAACATCAAAAATGGCTGGAGGAAGAGAAGAGAAGGGAGGTACTTTGTGGGGCCCAAAGAGTCTCAGGGAAAATACGGAAGCCATGAGAAGCATCAGGAAGAGAAGACCTAGCCATGTCAGGGTGCTTGGCCATTGGGAAGTCAGTTACTGCAGAGAAGTGATGGAGAATGAAGCCACGTTGATGCAGGTGGATGAATGCGTTACAAACGAGGGGAAAGAAAAGAAGCACAATTAAAAAGCCAAAGCCAGTGGAGTCAGGTGATAGCATCAAGACTGTGAACATCTTGGTACATTAAACAGCCACAGGAAGGAGCAGGGAAAAAATGAGGCCAGAGAGGAATAGAAAGAAGTCAGAAGCCAGGAGCTGTATGGGTCCGTGGATGGAAGCCAGCACCCAGGCCACAGTGGTGTTTGGTGAAACCCTTCACAGGGGGCCACCAACACCAAATGAACTCGGAGAACTTAGACTCGTGAGTGACAGAGAGCAAGGGCAGAGAGGTGGACAGCCCTGGTGCTAGGAGGTGGCCGAGGGCGAGCAGTATGATAAATGGTATTTCCCCGAGTTCCAGAGTCTAGAAGTGTGCTAAGGGCAGGGCAGGGTACAGGGGAGTTGGAGAATCACTGCATTGGGCCACAGGAGTCTCAGAAGGAGGTGAGGGTGAAGTCCAGGCAGGAGCTGGACATGATCTCAATTCTTCCCTAAAATGTCTGAGTCCTCGTCAGCCACTGAGGGCAGCAGTACGGAAGAGCAGAGAATTTGAGATCTGAAGGGAAATTCTAGTCTTTTGAAATTCCATGGTCATGGCAGTTTCACCTAACATTTGTCTTAATCCTTTGCAATTTGCTTTCACTAACAGTTGTTTTCATTTAGAATGAGTCCTCTTTGACAGAATTGGGGGGAACTGAGGTTTAGAAAAGTTCAGTGGCTTATTCAAGCTGGGAATGGTAGGGCTGGGGCTGAAATTCATATTTCTGTGATTCAAGGTCCAACCCTGTCTGCCCCAAACAGGGCACTGTTAAAAGCACCCCGACCATGCATTTCTTAAGCATCCCTGTGTGCTAGACACCACGCTAAGGCATTGCCAGTGAATTTCAAGGTAGCAGACGTGCTTGTTGTTTGCTCAACACCTGCTACACTCTCCTGATTTTACTTACTCAAAACAGCACAGAACTGGAAATCATTCATATGTCCGTCAGCAGGTGAGTGGAGAAGCAAATTGTGATGTCTCCATACAGGGGAATATTACTCAGAAATATTAAGGAACCGTTTGCTGGTCTACACAAAAACATGGGTGCATCTCAAAAGTGTCACTTGGCACGATGCTTTTGGTACACGGCAGCACAACCTCTGGATAAGCTAGCTTCCCTCCCTCACGCGAGTCTGGGTACAAAGTAAACCAGTTGCCATCACACAGGCAGACCTTGGAAGAGAACAGTCACCTCTCATTCACCAAAGGTCAATGGTATCTGAGAAAGGATGGGCCAATCTTGGCATGATGCTTTTGAGATGCATCCACGTCTTTGGATGCAGCTCCAAAGATCACACATACAGGCTTCCATTTGTATGAAGCTGTAGACGCAGGTAAACCTAATATGAAGTAGCTGAAAACCGATTAGTGGCACCCGAGACCAGGGTAGGGTAGTGAATTGACCGGGAAATGATACAAGGGAAATTTAGAGTGATGGAAATGTATCCCATGTCATTATGGTGGTAGTTACGTGGGTATTTACATCAAACTGTACATGTAAAATGGATATATTTTATTTTTGTAAATTATACTTCATTAAAGAAGACAATGCAAGGGCTGGGCATAGTGGCACAAGCCTGTAATTCCAGCACTTTGGGAGGCCGAGGTGGGCAGATCATGAGGTCAGGAGATTGAGACCATCCTGGACAACATAGTGAAACCCTGTCCCTACTAAAAATACAAAAACATTAGCTGGGCACTGTGGCGCATGCCTGTAGCCCCAGCTACTCCGGAGACTGAGGCAGGGGAATCACTTGAACCCAGGAGGCGGAGGTTGCAGTGAGCTGAGATGGCACCACTGCAGTCCAGCCTGGTGACACAGCAAGACTCTGTCCCAAAAAAAAAAAAGACAATGCAAAACTAATATTAGCATTTGAGACGAATCACAGAGATGAATATAATACAAATATATATGAAGAAATGGAGGAAAGAAAGACTGAACTTAAGATGAAGCCAGAGACAAAGTGAATTCACAAAGCCCATATCAATCACTTAATTTAGGGAAGCTACAAATTGGGCTTGGAGATTCCCAGAAGCTAAAGCAAAAAAAGCCAAAGAAATATTCACAATCCTTCACATGCCTGTAAGAGGAAATCACAGTGCTAATAAAATAAAATTGGATCATGGAGATACGGTGGCTTGTAATATTATGGAAACACACAGAAGGAAGTGACTAACTGTTTAGGAAAGCGAGGAAATGCTACAGAGATAAGGGTTTAAAAAAAGAAGCCAAACAAACAAAAAACCAGGGAATGCTGACTTCAGGGAGGTTGGATGTGAAAGGGGTGGGACTGAGCCACTGAATGGGAAACAATCAGCTGAACTCATGTCCTCAATGTCCTTCAGCTCTGAAGAGGTGAGATCAGAGGCTGTGGTCTCAGAAGCGGGAAGGAGGCTGGGGCCCAAGGAGGGAACTGTCGTCCCACAGCCAGGAGAGGCATTTAATATAGCTACTTGCCAGTTTGCCACGGATCTATCCAAACCAGCGTCAGACCCCAGCTGGACCACGTCTGGAAGGCTTGTCATGTGGGTATTAAATCTTTCACTGCTGGATCGTGGGGAGGTGAAGGTCCCAGTGGACGGGAGCAGTTGGGGAGGTGAAGGGAGCTACTAACCCATAAAGAGCATGTTAGTATTTCAGCAACAACCCAGGCTGATCGCACCCAGCTATCAGCTGTGGGTCACCCCTGCCCTCACCTATGACCTCTCTTCCCAGCTGCCTTCCACAGTCCAAGTCATGCCTGATGATCACCAGCTAATGAGAATTCCTGGCCTTGGTCTACTGCCCACACTCAGGAATTCGCTACTCATGAGAAATGTCAGCTTTACGAAAGTGGGCCTTGTGTGTCAGCTCTTTTTCCCACATTCAGGGTTTACAGCTGACAGTAGTTTGTTTCACATGATTTGCTGATGAGGGAAGAGGCCGTAATCCAGGAAACTGCTCTGGCAAATCACCCCTGGACAGCAGAGCATTCTGGAACATTCTGTTTATGTCTCCCCTTAGAAATCATTTGGAAAGGGAAGTGTTGAGATTTAAACAAGGCTAGAGTGGAAGACTTCGTGGCTGAGGGAATAATGGAGCCAAATGCTGAGGCTGCTGCACCTCAAGCTCATTTTCCTCGTGCACACGCAGAACAGCTACAGGATTGGGATGGACCCTTGGAACTTTCGCAGGAAGCCCCGCAGAGTCCTATTACAACCCATGACATGACTTCGCATTCATTCATAGTATTCAAACTAGAAGGCCAGCTTCATAGATGACAAATGCTAGCTTTCTGGCACTGGATAAGTAACAAAGACACATTTCCACAAAGCACCAGCCCGTTGGAGAGCACACTTCTCTCATCTCTGGTCACTTAACTTTTTTTTTCTTTCCTTTTCTTTTCTTTTTCTTTTTTTTTTTTTTGACACTGGAGTCTTGCTCTATCACCCAGGCTGCAATGGTGCAATCTCAACTCACTACAACCTTCACCTCCCAGGTTCAAGCGATTCTCCTGCCTCAGCCTCCTGAGTAGCTGGGATTACAGGCACCCGCCACCACACTCGACTAATTTTTGTATTTTTAGTAGAAATGGGGTTCCACCGTGTTGGCCAGGGTGGTCTCGAACTGCTGACCTCAAGTGATCTGCCCGCCTTGGCCTCCCAAAGCGCTTGGATTACAGGCATGAGCCACCTCACTCATCCTCACATGACTTTCTTCTTTTCCTCCTAATCAGACTGCTGGACCAACAGTTGACACATTTCATGAATGATGACAGAGGTGGCCTATGGAAGGATGATATTCTAGGGTACCAGGCTGGGAAGGAATATCTTAGAATGCAAACTTCCTCAAACACAGAGACCCTGGATTTGAGGTGTTTGACATGGTGATCTCTGGATAGGGCTGAGCACAGGAAATACCAAAGAGCAGCAAATACTCAGAGAGAACAGGAAGGGCTGGGCTCCCAGTTGCCACTTGACAAGGTGCCAGCTTTCTTCAGGGTCCCACCCCACCCCTGCATGAACCACATCATAGAATCAATTACATCCTCATGACTGTGAATATGGCACCGTGAGGTTCACACAGGCACTCAACCAAGCCTTCCACCATCCCAGCAAGGAAAATTCAGGAGGCTTTACTGAGACTGGGAAACTGAGGCCCAGAAAGAGGCCCCAAGATACACAGCTAGTCAAGGGGAAAATAGGCTAGCAGTCAACAGCTTGGTCTTGCAGTCAGAAGAATCTGCACTGAAGTCCTTCCTGGCTCCCCTCAGCTTGCTGCCTTCTCTGAGCTTGTTTCCTCCTCTGCAATATGGCACTCGCTTCTGGAACAAGGCTCCAGGGCCACCCTGCCAGGGATCCTGGCTCAACCCCTTCCCAGCTGAGTGATCATGGGCCAGGTACTCAACCGCTCTGTGCCCTTGTTTACTCATCTATAAAATGAGGATAACATCTATACCCACCACACACACAACATGCGTTACTCTCACAGACATTTGTTGAGAAAAAGAAGTTGGACCCAAAAAAGGCACACCCTGCATGATTCATTTATCTGATGTTCAAAAACAGGCCAACTGAGCCGAGCAAGGTGGCTCATACCTGTCATCCCAGCACATTGGGAGGCCAAGGAAGGTAGATCACCTGAGGTCAGGAGTTCAAGACCAGCCTGGCCAACATGGTGAAAGCCCATCTCTACTAAAAATACAAAATTAGCCAGATTACAGGCTGGTGCCTGTAATCCCAGCTACTCAGGAGGCTAAGGCAGGAGAATTGCTTGAACCCAGGAGGCGGAGGTTGCAGTGAGTGGAGATCGCACCGTTGTACTCCAGCCTGGGGGACAAGAGCAAGACTTTGTCTCAAAAAAAAAAAAAAAATGAAAAACAGGCCAACTATTTAACAGGAATGCGGCTTCCTTTTAGGGTGATAAAAACGTTTTGGAGATAGAGTTGGTGGTTGCACAATATTGTGAATGTATTAAATGTCACTGGATTATTTTCTTTAAAATGGTTAATTTTGTAAATAATGTGAATTTCACCTTAATTTTTAAAATAATAAGTTATTAATTTTGAAAGTGAGCCGAACTCATCAGCAATGCTAGAAGTCAAAATAGTGATTACCTTCTTGAGGGGTAATGATGGGGAGAGCCCGGGAGGAAGGCTTGGGGAAAAGGTCTATAGCTTAATCCAAGTGGTGGGTGCCTGGGGACACCTAGGTAAAAACTGATGAACCTCTGTGCTTAAGATTTTTGCACTTACAGGGCTATTGTGAAATTGAGGTAATCCATGTCAGGCTCTTTAAACAACCCTGGCACATAATAAATGCTCAATAATTAGTAACTCTGGCCAGGCGTGGTAAGCTCATGCCTATAATCCCAGCACTTTGGGAGGCTGAGGTGGGTGGATCACCTGAGATCAGGAGTTCGAGATCAGCCTGGCCACATGGCAAAACCTGTCTCTACTAAAAATACAAAAATTAGCTGGGTATGGTGGCATGCACCTGTAATCCCAGCTACTCGGGAGGCTGAGGCATGAGAATCACTTGAACCTGGGAGGTGGAGGTTACAGTGAGCCGAGATCACACCACTGCACTCCAGCCTGGCCAAAAGAGTAAGATTCTGTCTCAAAAACAATAATAAGGCGGGGCACGGTGGTTCACACCTATAATCCCAGCACTTTGGGAGGCTAAAGCGGGCAGATTACCTGAGGTCAGGAGTTTGAGACCAGCCTGGCTAACATGGTGAAACCCGTCTCTACTAAAAATACAATAATTAGCTGGGTGTGGTGCCATACACCTGTAATCCCAGCCACAGGGGAGGCTGAGACAGGAGAATTGCTTGAACCCAGGAGGCGGAGGTTGCAGTGAGCCGAGATTGCGTCATTGCACTCTAGCCTGGGTAACAAGAGCAAAACTCCATCTCAAATAATAATAAAAAATAAATAAACAGTAACCCTTATTAGTGCCATCATGAGTGTATACTGTTTGGAAGGCTAGATGAGGCGACACACATAAGGCCCTGCGGCAGGAGTTTTGTATATGCCCCAATAGAGGAAATTTTCATTAATATTCAATCAAACCCAAACCTCTGGCTCAAGATTCAGAGCTCTTTGCAAAGTGCTGTCCTGCCCACTCCTAGGGATGGGTTTGACATGTGCTATGTGGAAGAGAGCCAGGGATTTAAGGATTAGGGCTTGGTACACCGCAGCACAGCCTCTGGATAAGCTGGCTTCCCTCCCTCACGTGAGTCTGAGTACAAAGTAAACCAGTTGCCATCACACAGGCAGACCTTGGAAGAGAACAGTCACCTCTCATTCACCCAAAGGTCGATGGGATATGAGAAAGGATGGGCCAAGTTAAATCCTGCTTCTACTGCCCCCCATCGGGGGGCCTACCCTGCTCATTAATCTGCTTGTTTGATTGGCATCCTTTCCTGCCCAAGTCCATTTGACTGGCGAGCTTCATGCAGACCCCAAAGAACAACCTTCCCTCCATTGGGCCACACAATCCCAAGTACATATCCACCTCCCCAACGCCTATGACATGGGGCTGTGCTCAGACGTCGGCTGTCTCTCCTTCCAAACCCCAGGCAAGAGCCCTGTTTCAATCAACTTTTCAGCTCCAGGATGGCTCTTAGAACATAGCAGGGACTAAATGTGTGAGGGAGAAAGTGACAAAGGAGGGGCTCGCTAGTTGAGTAGATCCTTGAGAACAGAATCAGTTCCCTCCCTTCTGATTCTAAAAAGATTGGTTTGGGCCCAGCGTGGGGGGTCACGCCTGTAGTCCCAGCCCTTTGGGAGGCCAAGGCAGGTGGATCATGAGGTCAAGAGTTTAAGACCAGCCTGGCCAACATGGTGAAACCCCGTCTCTACTAAAAATACAAAAAATTAGCTGGATGTGGTGGCGGGCACCTGTAATCCCAGCTACTCGGGAGGCTGAGGCAGGAGAATCACTTGAACCCGGGAGGCGGAGGTTGCTGTGAGCCGAGATCACGCCATTGCACTCCATCCTGGGCAACAAAAGTGAAACTCTGTCAGAACATATATATATGTATTTGTTTGGGATGAAAGCACAGAAGCAGATAGGGGTTGAACATGCAACTGCTTCCTGATTCTGAGTCAGTTCAATCCCATTTAGAAGGAGCTACCAATATCCAGAAATTGCAGTATTGTTGCTTTGTGGGTTGGAAAATGAAGCCAGGGGTGGAAAACATTTGGGACTTGGGGCAAGTAGGGGATGTGTGTAATTTTGCTTCCTTTTTTTTTCCATTTGTGGATTAAGTCCTCTTATCCCTTATCAGCACGGCAATTTCACAAGCATGAGACATCAACCACAGCACATTTTCAATTAAACTAATAAGCTGCATTTACATCTGAAAAATAAGTGCAGCTCTTGACCTCGGGGACCTCCCCCCACCCACCGAAAAACCTCTGATGCCAGTCTAATCATGAGAAGGACATCAGACAAATCCCAGTTGAGAGACATTGCAGAGAATATTTCAGCAAAGCACTCCTCCAAATTGCCAAGGTCACTCAAGACAAGAAAGTCTGAGAAACTGTCACAGCCCAGGGGACCCTAAGGGGCACGGTGACTAAATGTAATGTGGGAGTCTAGATGGAATCTGGAACAGAAAGAGGACCTCAGATAAAAACCAAGAAAATCAAAATAAGCTATGGACCTTAGTTAATAATAGTGCATCAATATTGGTTCATCGATTGTAGCAAAGGTGCCATCCTAACCTAAGATGTTAATAATGAGAGAAACTAGCCACGGAATACATGGGATTCTGTGCTATCTCTGAAATTTTTATAAATGAAAATCTGTTCTAAAATATCAGATTTTGGGCCAGGGCATGGTGGTTCATGACTGTAATCCCAGCACTTTGGGAGGCCGAGGCAAGCGGATCACCTGAGGTCAGGAGTTTGAGTCCAGTCTGATCAACATGGAGAAACCCCATCTCTACTAAAAATACAAAAAAATTAGCTGGGCATTATGGTCGTCACCTGTAATCCCAGCTACTCAGGAGGCTGAGGCAAGAGAATGGCTTAAACCTGGGAGTTGGAGGTTGCAGTGAGCCAAGACTGCACCGTTGCACTCCAGCCTGGGTGACAGAGCGGCACTCTGTCTCAAAAAAAAAATCAGATTTTAGTGTTTTTTTTCCTAAATGAAGTACTGCAGAGCATTTTCCAAAATGTTAGTAACAGGCTGGGTGCAGTGGCTCAGACCTGTAATCCCAGCACTTTGAGAGGCTGAGGCAAGAGGAGCCTTGAGACCAGCCTGGGCAAGAGAGTGAGACCCCATCTCTAAAAAAAGAAAATTAATCAGCAGGGCATGGTGGCATATGCCTGTAGTCCCACTAGTCGGGAGGCTGAGACAGAAGACTTGCTAGAGCCCAGGTCTTTGAGGCTGGTTCTCCCTGTCTCTACTAAAAATACAAAAATTAGCCTGGCATAGAGGCAGTCAGCTGTAACGACAGCTACTTGGAAGAATGAGGCAGGAGAATCACTTGAACCCAGGAGGCAGAGGTTGCAGTGACTCCATCTCAAAAAAAAAAAAGGTTAAGATGGTAAATTTTATGTCTTGCATATTTTTTACCACAATTTTTTTAAAAGGACCAAGGAGTCTACAGCCATACCACCCTGAACGCGCCCGATCTCGTCTGATCTTGGAAGCTAAGCAGGGTTGGGCCTGGTTAGCACTTGGATGGGAGACTGCCTGGGAATACCGGGTGCTGTAGGCTTTTAAAAAAAAAAGAAAGAAAGAAAGAAAGAAGGCCGGGTGTGGTGGCTCACGCCTGTAATCCAAGCACTTTGGAGGCCAAGGCGGGCGGATCACCTGAGGTCAGGAGTTCAAGACCACCCTGACCAACATGGTGAAACCCCGTCTTAAATAAAAAAAAAAAAAAAAAAAAAAAAAAAAAAAAAAAAAAAAAAAAAAAAAAAAAAAAAAAAAAAAAAAAAAAAAAAAAAAAAAAAAAAAAAAGAAAGAAAGAAAGAAAAATAAATAAAAGGACCAAGGAAAGTGACTCATGCCGCTGGAAAGAGAAAGAGCCGTAACTTGAGAATCTGAGTGCAATGTTCTTTCTCTAATACCGCATGGCTTCTCACCATGTCTACCTCCATCTCTGGTTTAATTTCACCCACGGTCGCCCCACCAGCTGAGTATGGAATATCTCCCCTCCCCAGCCACAATCCTGCTCAGTGGCTAGAATGCAGTGTTCTTTGTCATTGAATCACTCACTCATTCGTTCATTCAACAAACATGATTGGAACACCTCTTACGTGTCAGATACTCCTTCTACTCTAGGTGTCAACCACAGAGTCCAGTCCCTGCTCTCCAAGGACTCTCAGGCTAGCCGCAATCTCAGTGTGCAAAGCATTGGGAAATAAAGATGAGCAGGAATCTTCAGACACACGGAGGAGGAGGGCCTTAACTCTGCCTGGAGATATCAGGGAAGGCTTCAAGGTGGAGAGGACATTTGATCAGAGCCTTGGAGTACAAGTAGGAATTTTCCAGGAGGAAAAGGAGAATATATTCGATGTAGAGGAAACAGGGTGTACAAAGGCATGGAGAGAAGAATGAACAGATGGTCAAGGAATCCCGAGTTATCAAAGTCAGGCCCAGTATTTGGGAAGTTTGCAGAGACCACATCATGAGGAACACAGTATGCCAAGCTAAAGAGTCTAACTTTCTTCTTATGGGCAACGGGGTATCATTATCAGACCCAGCAAGGAAGCGGAACAATCAGGTTTGCATTTTAGAAGGGTAGAGAATAGCTCATAGGGAGAAGTGCAATGACAAGAATATTGATAAAGCCCAGGCAGGAACGTAAGGAAAGCCTGAGCCAGGGAAAGGCGTGGGGGATGCAGATGAAAAGTAGAAACCATTCAGAGACCTCTCCTATGGGACTCATCTCTGTTCTCTCCTCCCCTCCTTTTTGTTCCCACAGAACACTATACATTCCTTTTCCAGCTCTTTCCACACTGCTGTGGTGCACTGCTTACTTGTGTATTAGTCAGAATGGGCTAGGTTATGCTGCAGTAACAAACAGCCCCTAATTTCCAGTGCCTTACAATGACAAAGTTTCATTAAACAGATCAGTGGTTTCCATCATGCCACTAGAATATCAGCAGCCTAGGACAGGGATCTTTGCTGGTTTTATTCACTGCTACACGCTCAGTATCTGGCACATGGTGGGGTCTCATAAATATTTGTTGAGGGACCAATAAATATTTGTTGAATGGTCAACATCAGCGGTAACTAGGAGAAACAGGACTTAATGAACGCTGCAAGGGAGAAATAATGGGAAAACAATGTAAAATTACTCCCAGGTTTTTGTGTTGAGCAATCAACTGGGCTAATGGCTGTGTCTCATCAAGCTAGGACAGCTGGTAACCCGAGAAGCGTTCAGTTTGATGATAATGCTTTCAGCTTTGGGTTCTTTGAGTCTGAGCTGAGACAGTTGTCATCCAGGTGGAGAAGATACGCACCCAGGTAGTATTGGATTTACAGGCCTGGCGTTGGGGAATAAGATTTGGGCTGAAGATAGACACTTGAGAGTCCAGAGTGGCGTTTGAAGCTGTCTAAAGCAGGCTGTGCTCCAGGGAGGTGTGTCCTCTCCTTTGGAAACAGCAGGCCGTAACTCTTTTGCCAAATCTCCTTTTCAATCTAGGGAAGCAATAGCCTCCCTGCTATCATCCTTTCCCAGAAAAATCCCAGAGAAGACCCCACACACATGAGCTCCTTGCAGATTGGGCCTCCCAGCCTCTGGCCAAGCTCTTCCCTCTTCAACACAGGCCTCTTGCTTGGCTTCCTCCTTCCATCTGCCCTGACCCCAGGCAGGGCCCAGCTTTGTCCTCTGCCCTGGAGCTGCCTTCAGCCAGGCCCAGACCAAAGAGTTCTGATCTTCAGGTTTCTAGCGCCATTTGCAATGGACACCCCGCATCGCAGCCTTTAATGCAGAACTGCCCTTCTTTGTGATTTGAGCGCGTGTCACAGCTCGTGGAGCACTGACAGCACCCACTGCATGCCAGGCCAGAGCCTGGGGCTGAGCAAGTCTTCTCTCCCACTGTGCAGCCCTGGTGCAGGCTGCCACCACCAGTGCCCTCTGGGGTCAGGACAGTGGCCTTCCATCCCTTCTCTCAGCTACAACCTTGCCTCCCCTCCTGCGTTCCCAGCCCTCCTACCAGAATTATCTGCCTAAACACAGGCCTCACAGGTCTGCTAACATCACGCCCTTACTCCAAAACCTCCCGGTGCTCACAAAAGCCACAGGACAAGGGCCAGACCCGACCCCTCAGCCTGACATGCAAACTCTCTTTCAGCCCTCTCCAGCCTACCTTTTTTTTCAGATGGAGTCTCACTCTGTCGTCCAGGCAGGAGTGCACTGGTGCCATCTTGGCTCACCGCAACCTCCACTTCCTGGATTCAAGCGATTCTCCTGCCTCAGCTTCCCAAGTACCTGGGATTAGAGGCACCTGCCACCATGCCCGACTAATTTGTATTTTTAGTAGAGATGGGATTTTGCCATGTTGGTCAGGCTGGTCTTGAACTCCTATCAGGTGATCCACCCACTTCGGCCTCCCAAAGTGTTGGGATCATAGGCGTGAGCCACTGTGCCTGGCCCCAACCTACGTTTTAACCTGACACTCCACTACGCTGCCCCCACAAACACGAAGCTCCTGCTAACTCTGCTTCCCCGTCTAGAGCCTCAGTGTAACACCTGGCTCCAATACTTACCAGCTGTGTGACTATGGGCACGTTATTTCACCTCTCTGGGCCCCCATTTCTAGGCCTCAGTAGAATAAAGATCATAAAAGTAGCTACATCTGGCTGGGCGAAGTGGCCCATTCCTGTAATCTCAGCACTTTGGGAGGCCGAGGTGGGTGGATTACCTGAGGTCAGAAGTTTGAGACCAGCCTGGCCAACATGGTGAAATGCTATCTCTACTAAAAATACCAAAAAAAAAGAAAAATAGCCGGGCGTGGTGACAGGCACCTGTAATCCCAGCTGCTTGGGAGGCTGAGGCAGGAGAATCGCCTGAACCCGGGAAGTGGAGGTTGCAGTGAGCCGAGATCGCACCACTGCACTCCAGCCTGGGCCACAGAGCGAGACTGTCTCAACAACTACAACAATAAAAAAAGCCCATCCTAGGGCTGTCGAAGGGTTAAGTGAGTTAATGTGTGCAAAGCACAACAAGGCGGTGCACGGCAACAGCCAGGCTGCTGTTACCAACATTCCCACCACCGAGCTCCTGCTCAGGCTGTTCCCATGATCTCAGTGTCATGGTTGCTTCTGTTTGCCCTTCATCAGACAGCAAGGGCCTGCAGTTAGACACTGTCCCTCATCCCCCTCTGTCGCCGCCCCCAGCACACCCTCCCACAGCCCCCAGCAGAGCTCTTGGTACAGCATATCGCAATGTGGTTAGTAAAATTTCACAAGCTCTAGAGCCTGACAGTCTTGAGTTCACGTCTTGGCTGCAACACTTACTAGCTGTGCAACTATGGGCAAGTTACTTAACCTCTCTGAGTTCCAATTTCCACACGAGGAATGAGGATGCCCATCCCACTCTCGCAGAGTTGCTGTGGGAATAAATCCGACAAATATCTGAAGACTGCGGCCAGTGTCTGACACAGCAGAGGCTCTCGGTCAAGGGTAGATTCTTTCCACCTCCAATACTTGTTGAATTCACATCTTCCACTGTTTTGAGTATAGACACATAGAGAGCAGGGATTAAGCCTAAGTCCTATGAACGAGAAAATTTGTGAGCTCTTTAGTAGATGCTTGGCCAGGTGCGAGGGCTCACACCTGTAATCCCAGCACTTTGGGAGGCTAAGGCAGGTGGATCACTTGAGGTCAGGAGTTCAAGACCAGCCTAGTCTCATGGTGAACAACAACAACATGGCGAAACCTCATCTCTACTGAAAATATGAAAGAATTAGCCAGGCGTTGTGGCACACACCTGTAGCCCCAATCACTCAGGAGGCTGAGGCATCAGAATCACTTGAACCAGCGTGGCAGAGGTTGCAGTGAGCCGAGATCATGCCACTGCACTCTAACGTGGGTGACAGAGTGGGACTGTGTCTCAAAAAAAATAAAATAAGACCAGGCAGAGTGGCTCACACCTGTAATCCCAGCACTTTGGGAGGCTAAGGCAGGCGGATCACCTGAGGTCGGGAGTTCGAGACCAGCCTGGCCAGCATGGAGAAACCCCATCTCTAGTAAAAAATACAAAACTAGCCGGGCATGGTGGTGGGTAGCCTGTAATCCCAGCTACTCAGGAGGCTGAGATAGGAGAATCACTTGAACCCAGGAGGCAGAGGTTGCAGTGAGCCAAGATTGCACCACTGCAGTCCAGCCTGGGGAACAAGAGGGAAATTCTGTCTCAAAAATAAAATAAAATAAGTAAATGCTGGACAAATATCTGAGCCATGATAGTACTGCATGAAAGGAGCAGCCTCCTTGGTCCCTGGTTTGGGGTCGTGGAGGTCAACATCTAACTGGTCCTTAGTGGAGGTCTGGCCACGTGGGAACTGGAGGCAGGAAGTTAGCGTGAATTGTTATTGTTGCTAACTTTCCCCTGGGCAAAGGCTCTGTAGTCTGCCTCCTTAAAGTGGAAAGAATTCTGTGGCTCCCAAGGGCTCCCGGCTTCCCTCTCCACTTCTGCCTCCGGAGGCTGTCAGACAGCACAAGGCTCCGGAGGCCCTGTTTTCCTGGCACCAGCCACCAGCGGAATCTCACTCTGGCTGCAGCAGGGAGAGAGGAAGCCATCTCTGTCCTGGATCAAGCTATATTTGATTTGCTAGGCAAGGCCAGCCCCGCAGGCCACATTCCGTGGCCCCAAGCCAGGCTGGTGTGTAATACGCTCCGGCCACCCTGTCGTTACCTAATGCTTTCTTAATCTGCAGCTTACGCAAGAGGAGTACAAATCTCTGAGAACACCAAGAGAAACACCCCACCAGGCACCTCCCTGGCTGACCTGCACGCTGTTTTCGGGTTGGTGGTTTCATCACAGAGGTGCTTGCTGTCGGCTACCATGAGGGCCACCTTGGTAGGCCATTTGGAGCCCCATTCCTCACATGAGGACTCCTCCAGTCTGTACTCCTCTCTGCCAGCACTCACACTGCACTAGATAGTCTGTTTGACACAGAGCAGGGGACGAAGTCTTGCATCTTTCTGTCTTGCTCTCTATGAAGCAGATCTTTCAACAAACGCTGCTGGAACAATTAGACAATTAGTATTTAAAAAATGATTGACCCTACTTCACATCGTATGTAAAAATTAACTCAAATGAATCACTGACCTAAATGTAAAACCTAAAACTACAAAACTTTTAGAAGAAAATAAATATGGGATATAATTTTGTAATCTTGGGTTAGGTAAAATTTCCAAGAATAGAAAATACATGAATACATGACCCATAAAAGAAAAATGTTGATAAAAAAAAAAAACCTTCTTCAAAAGACACTCTTTAAGACCATGAAAAGACCAGCTATAGACTGAAAGAAACTATTTGCAAAAACATATATTGGACAAAGAACTTGCATCTGGAATATAAAAGGAGTTTCTACAACTCAGTAAGAAAACCAACATCCTGGCTGGGCGCGGTGGCTCACACCTGTAATCTCAGCACTTTGGGAGGCTGAGGCATGCAGATCACCTGAGGTCAGGAGTTTGAAACCAGCTTGGCCAACATGGTGAAACCCTGTCTCCATTAAAAATACAAAAATTAGCCAGGCATGGTGGTGCATGCCTGTAATCCCAGCTACTCAGGAGGCTGAGGCAGTAGAATCCCTTGAACCTGGGAGGCGAAGGTTGCAGAGAGTTGAGATCGGGCAAGTGCACTCCAGCCTGGGTAATAGAGCCAGACTCCTTCTCAGAAAAGAAAAAAAAGAAAGAAAATCAACATCCCTGTTTAAAAATAGGCAAAATACTTGATCAGACACTTCACTGAAGAAGACAGGAGGGGCCAGGCATGGTGGCTCATACCTATAATCCCAGCACTTTGGGAGACCAGCCTGGCCAACATGAAACCACATCTCTACTAAAGATACAAAAAATAGCCCGGTGTGGTGGCATATGCCTGTAATCCCAGCTACTCAAGAGGCTGAGACAGGCAAATCACTTGAACCCAGGAGGCAGAGGTTGTAGTGAGCTGAGATCACACCCCTGCACTCCAGCCTGGGTGACAAGGCAAGACTCCATCTCAAAAAACAAAAAAAAGACTGGAGAATAAACATTTGAAAAGATGATAAATCTTAATTAGTCATTAAGGAAAAGAAAATGAGACCACAATGAGATACCACACACATCTACTAGGATGCTAAACTATAAATAAATAATAAACCCGACATGCTGAGTGCAGGTGAGGATGTGGAGCAATTAGAGTTCTCGTACATTGTTTGTGGGGAATGAAAAATGGTGCAGCCACCTTGGAAAACATTTCAGTGGTTTCTTATCAAGTTAAACAAATGGCTCGGTGCGATGGCTCACACCTGTAATCCTAGCACTCTGGGAGACCAAGGCAGGAGAACTGCTTGAGCCCAGGAGTTCAAGACCAGCCTGGACAACACAGTGAGACCTCATCTCTACAAAAAAATAAGCAAAATTAGCTGAGCGTGGTGGCGCACATCTGTTGTCCCAGCTACTTGGAAATTTGAGGCAAGGGGATCACTGGAGCCCTGGAGGTCAAGGCTGTAATGAGCTATGATCAGACCACTGCACTCCAGCCTAGGCAAGAAAAAAAAAGACCTCGTCGCAAAAAAACAATGACCCAGCAGGCTTATTTCTAGGTATTTACCCAAGAGAAATGAAAATACATGTCCACACAAAGGCATGTACACACGTTTGTGGCGGCTTTATAATGATCTCCAAATGGAGACAGGCAGATGTCCTTCAACTGGTAAAGAAATAAACAAAATGTGGGGCCAGACACAGTGGCTCACGCCTGTAATCCCAGCACTTTGGGAGGCCGAGGTTGGTGGATCACTTGAGGTCAGGAGTTCAAGACCAGCCTGAGCCAAAGGCAAAACCCTGTCTCTACTAATAATACAAAAATTATCCAAGTGTGGTGATGCACGCCGGTAGTCCCACCTACCTGGGAGGTTGCAGTGGGAGGATTGCCTGATCCCAGGAAGCGGAGGCTGCAGTGAGTCATCATCGCACTACTGCACTCCAGCCTGGGTGATGGAGTGAATGGAGTGATCAAAAGAAACCAAAATCTTCTCCACCTGTATACTAAACAAAGATGAATGTTATTACAGTGAAATTCTACCTCAATAAATATGACTTTTAAAGTAACATAAAAGCCCAGCCTGGGCAACATGGGGAAACCCTGTCTCTACAAAAATACAAAAATTAACCAGGCATGGTGGCCCATGCCTTTAGCCCAGCTACTCAGAAACCTGAGGCCAGAGGATCGCTTGAGCTCTCCTTAAGCCCAGGAGGTCAAGGCTGGGGTGAGGCTGAGATTGCCCTATTGCACTCCAGCCTGGGCAACAGAGTGAGACCCTGTCTCAAAATAAAATAAAATGTGAATCTAATAATACTGTCCTCATCATAAAGATAAAATGACACCAATGATAGTCACAGCCAATGTGTCTCAGGCACAGTCCCAAACAAAGTACACGCATTGTCTGATTGAAGCCTCCGTTTTGCTGTCCCTGACACACACTGGCAGAAATAGATGCTCGTTGCCACAAAGAAAAAATTAGCACTGAGACCAAGGATCTTTCAGCAAGGCAATTTCCACTTCCTGGACTGCAGGAAGCGTACCCTTGCTAGCTATTGTGCCACGAGGGTACAATGAACAAAGGAAAATACACAAATTTATCCCTTACGCATTTGGGGTCATCCTTAGTGCTGTGTCTGATCTCCATTGGCTGGAGCTAGACCTCACAATCTAAACTAAAACCTGATTGGCTAATAACTTAAAATTTTTCTAAACTGGTAAAAGCAATGGAGAGCTGGGACATGCCTGTGAGCACATCCAGCACAGATATCTTGTTTAAATTACAAGGACATAGAATGTACTACGTGCCTGTAAGCATGGCATGTCTAACAGCTACATGGATAGGGCTTAACAAAGTTATTAGCACACTTGTGATTTATTCTTTAACGAGAAAGGAAACTTTAAAAAGGAACTTTTCTACTTCCCACACACAACAAGCACTTTCCTGTTCCAGGGCCTTTGCACCTGCTGAGTTCTTTACCTGGAAGACTCTGCCTCTCACTCTCCTCAGGTCTCTACTCAAATGTCATCTCCTCAGAAGAGGCCTTCTCTCTGCCATTCTATCTAAAATAGTGTCCCCAACCTGTTACTCTGAGCACTGGAGGTGCTGATGGCTGGACAAGATCAGAGAAGCTAGATTGCTCTCTGCATGTAAGCAGGAGGCTAGAAGACGGCCTGGCTGCCGTGGTTCCGTGGCATGTAAAGCATGTAAATAAACACACAAAGCATGCAAATCAGCAAGGCTCTGGGCAGGAGAAAGGAACAGAATGATGCTTTTTCTAGTGTTTCTCCTTACTCCCTCCATCCCGGTTCCTTGGAACACCGTTTGAAAACTACCACTGGCCGGGCATGGTGGCTCATGCCTGTAATCCCAGCACTTTGGGAGGCCAAGGCAGATGGATCACAAGGTCAGGAGTTCAATACCAGCCTGGCCAACATGGTGAAACCCGTCTCTACTAAAAATACAAAATTAGCTGGGTGTGGTGGCACATGCCTGTAATCCCAGCTACTCACAAGACTGAGGCAGGAGAATCATTTGAACCCGGAAGGCAGAGGTTGCAGTGAGCTGAGATTGCACCACATTGCACTCCAGCCTGGGCAACAGGGCAAGACTCCGTCTCAAAAAAAAAAAGAAAAGAAAAGAAAAAAAGAAAACTACCACTTTAGAACCTTGCTGATTTAGTGCTCACTTTGGCAGCACATATACTAGAACCTCCCTGATTTAATCATTACAGAAATATTCATATTTACCACTGTTAAGCACCATTCTAGGTACTGGGTGTCCAACAATATGCAAAACAGATAGATGTGATGGATTTCACTTTTATGGGATGACTTGCATGCAGTGAGTACTTACCATGTGCCAGGCACTGTTCTGAGAGCTTTTCATGTATTATCTCATTTAATTCTCACCACAAGCCCACAAGACAACTACTGCCATTAGCTTCATTTTAGAGGCAAGGAAACTGAGGCCTAAGGAAATTAAGTAACTTGTCAAAGGTCATATACTAGGGAGTGGCAGAGAGGGATCTGAACGCAGTTAGAAATCCCGCCTAGTTCTAGCTGATGTATGATCTTTTTTCTTTCTTTCTTTCTTTTTTGAGACAGAGTCTCACTCTGTCACCCAGTCTAGAGTGTGGTGGCACAATCTCAGCTCACTGCAACCTCCACTTCCTAAGTTCAAGTGATTCTCCTGCCTCAGCCTCCCAAGTAGCTGGGACTACAGGCAAGCACCACCATGCCTGGCTGGTGTATGATCTCAGGAGGTGCATGTGAGCCTGTCTGAGAAATGTAGCCCCTCTGCCTACCTCTCCAAGACTGGGCTCCAGGTGACACTGGATTTCATGTGACTTTGAGTTGATGCAAGTGGCATTTTGTACCTGCAGACGCTGAAAGGCTCATCTCTGGGTATGGGATAATGTTCCGTCTGGCCCAGGTGCTGAGTTTATTCTGGTCACCACTACACCGTTTCATCTGCTGTTGGGAAGATGACTGTGTCCAGCACTTCTTCTGGTATTACTGACATGACAGGGTGAAATTGATATGTCTGCAACCAGAACCTCAGCACCAAATTAGGAAGCAGAGTGGGGACGCAGCCAGATGAATGCTGAGTAAGAGTAGATAGCACAAATTCTTCCAGCAGGAGGATGGGAGGGAGCTTAGAGGTCATGTACACCCAAGCCACCCATTTTGCTAACAGGGAAGCTGTGGTCTCGAGAGAGGAGGTGGCTTGCCTAGGATCCTCTCCACTGTGTTCTCGGGCTCCTGCCATTGCCTACAAGGTAGAGAACAGTGGTGGGATTGGAGGCCGGGAGGCCAAGTTCTTGCTCACCCCCACCTCTGTGTAGCTGTGTGAACTTGAGCAAGTCACTTAACATCTGAGTCTTGGTTCCCGGTGTGTACAATGGAAATGATAATATCCCTCAGGGAGGCTGTCAATATTCCCGGAGGTAATTCATTCAACCGTGCCAACACCGAGCAGCTACTTAATCGTACCAGTTCCTTTCCACTCCCCTTCTCCTGGATTTACCCCAAATATACTGATCTTCAGGATATTAGCTCATCAGAACCAAGCCTTAACAGGTCACTGTTTGCAAATGGCTTTTGCTGGGCTTTGTGACTCACGCCTGTAATCCAGCACTTTGGGAGGCTGAGGCAGGCTGATTTCTTGAGCCCAGGAGTTAGAGACCTGCCTGGCAACATGGCAAAACCCCATCTCTACAAAAGATACAAAAATTAGCTGAGTGTGGTGATGCATGCCTGTGGTCCCAGCTACTCGGGAGGGTGAGATGGGAGGATTGCTTGAGCCCAGGAGGTCGAGACTTCGGTGAGCTGTGATCATGCCACTGCACTCTAGCCTGGGCAATAGAATGAGACCCTGTCTCGAAGGAAGAAAGAAAGGAAGGAAGGAGGGAAGGAAGGGAGGGAGGGAAGGACGGAGGGAAGAAGGGAGGGAAGGAGGGATGGGTTTCAACCTGGGCTGTTCTAATCGTGTTCTGAAGGCTGGCAGCAACGGCCTCACCCAGGAACTGGTTGGAAAAGCAATGTCTCAAGCCCCACCCCAACCCTGATTAACAGAATCCTCATCTCAACAAGATCCCCCAGCCCTACTCACGAGAAGCACAGTTTAACACATTTGTAAGAATCGACTGGTTGATTTTGACCTTCTTCGACCCCAGTTCTTTTTTTTTTTTTTGAGATGGAGTCTCGCTCTATCATCCAGGCTGGAGTGCAGTGGCGCAATCTTGGTTCACTGCAACCTCGGCCTTCCGGGTTCGTGGGATTCTCCTGCCTCAACCTTCTGAGTAGCTGAGACTACAGGTGTACACAACCACACCCAGCTAATTTTTGTATTTTTAGTAGAGACAGGGTTTCACCATTTTGGTCAGGCTGGTCTTGAACTCCTGACCTCGTGATCCACCCGCCTCAGCCTCCCAAAGTGCTGGGATTGCAAGCCTGAGTCACCACGCCCAGTCAACCCCAGTTCTTGGTATCCAACATTCACTGAGCACTTTGTATGTGTCAGGAGTGTGCGAAATATTTAACAGGCATGATCTGATTTAAACTGCAAAATGATCTCGGGAGGTGGGAATTCTTACCACTCATTTCACAGATAAGGCAACTGAGGAGGAAGCAGTTCATTTCCTCAGCAGGCAGTACTAAAGCTACACTTCACACTTAGGGGCTCTGTGATGCCAGTGCTCTCACTTAACCTTCTCCCCACAAGGGAAGTTTCTTAGCACTGGAGGTGCCGATGGCTGGACAAGGTCAGAGAATCAAGACTGCTCTCTGCTCTTCTAAACTAAGATCAAGGTCAGCAGACTCTCGGGCAGCAGGAGGCTAGAAGGCTGCCTGACAGCCATGGTTCGGTGGCTCCTGGCCACTGCTCTGCTCCCTGCCACTGTCCTCCCCTCCAAGCCATTGTGAAACAGTCCACACTGGCCTCCGAAAACCCGCACAGCAGAGGAGAGAGAGCAGGGGAGACAAAGGAGAGAGGGGGAAATGCATACTTAGGACAAGGACACTGACCCCTGACCGCCATCCCCGATGAGCGCCCCCTCCAAACCAGGCCCTGAGCGTGTTTTATCACCAATCCTGCCCGCAGCCCCAGACCCCTGCAAAACACCCATTCATGATTATGTTCTCATTTTATGGATGAAAAAATCATGGGCCAGAGAGATGTTGCAACTTGCTGAAGGTCACAGAGCAAAGAAGGAGCTGGTCTGGGACTCAAATCCAGGTCTGTCTGACTTTCCAACTGGGTTCTTCCCACTTCTGAGGAATTTGTCTGAATTTCAAGCCTACTCCGTGGCACCTTGGACTATGCATTACTCATGGAATCCTCACAGCCACAGCTGTATAGGGTAGCTGGTATTCCTGGCATTTCAGCTATTACTGTGCCTGAGGCATGGAGAGGTCACGTGACTTATCTGGGTCACACAGCTGATTGACAGCAGCAGAGCTGGGATTTGATACCAGGTCTCTCTCTAGCCCTAAAGTTCAAGATTCTTCCTCTTTACTGCCAGCTGCATGAGGTGTTGGTGTTTTCCCCCAAAAGAGGTAAGGGTCTCAGCCAGGTGCAGTGGCTCACACCTGTAATCCCAACACTTTGGAAGGCCAAGGCTGGTGGATCACGAGGTCAAGAGTTCAAGACCAGCCTAGCCAGCATGTTGAAAACCCATCTCTACTAAAAATACAAAAAATTAGCTGGGCATGGTGGCACACGCCTGTAATCCCAGCTACTCAGGTGGCTGAGGAAGGAGAATTGCTTGAACTTGGGAGGCGGAGATTGCAGTGAGCCGAGATCACACCCTTGCACTCCAGCCTAGGTGACGGGGCAAGACTCCATTTCAGGAAAAAAAAAAAAAAAAAAAAAAAAAAAAAAAAAAAAAAAAAAAAAAAAAAAAAAAAAAAGAGGTAAGGGTCTCTACCCAGATAAACGGAAATGATAGGACTTTAATTATGGGAATATAATATGAAAGGTGGACGTTGGCCAGGCGAAGTGGCTCACACCTGTAATCCTAGCACTTTGGGAAGCTGAAACAGGCAGATTGCTTGAGCTCAGGAGTTCAAGACCCTGGGCAACATGGCAAAACTCTGTCTTTACAAAAAAATACAAAAAATTAGCCAGGCGTGGTAGCACACACCTGTGGTCACAGCAACTCAGGAGGCTGAGGCAGGAGAATCACTCAAACCCAGGAGGTGGAAACTGCAGTGAGCCAAGATTGCACCGCTGCACTCCAGCCTGGGCAACAGAGCAAGACTTCGTTTCAAAAACAATAGAGGTCGGGCATGGTGGCTTACCCCTGTAATCCCAGCACTTTGGTAGGCCAAGGCAGGTGGCTCACTTGAGGTCAGGAGTTCAAGACCAGCCTGGCCAACATGGCGAAACCCCATCTGTACTAAAAATACAAAAACTAGCTAGGCATGGTAGTGGCACCTGTAATCGCAGCTACTTGGGAGGCTGAGCCAGGGAGAATCGCTTGAACCCGGGAGGCAGAGGTTGCAGTGAGCTGAGATTGCACCATTACACTCCAGCCTGGATGACAGAGTGTCTCAAAAAAAAAGAAAGGTGGACATATGCCCAAATGACTGCAGCAATCACATGGTAAGAAAATATTCTTTAGTTGACTCCCCGTGTTCAGATCCCATTTACTAGATGAGTGACCTTGAACCAAGTTATTTATTTATTTATTTACTTACTTACTTATTTATTTTGAGGTAGAGGCTCGCTCCGTCTCCCAGGCTGGAGTGCAGTGGTAGTGCAATCTCGGCTCACTGCAACCTCCACTTCCCAGGTTCAAGTGATTCTCCTGCCTCAGCCTCCTGAATAGTTGGGATTATAGGTATGTACCACCACACCCAGCTAATTTTTGTATTTTTAGTAGAGACAAGGTTTCACCATGTTGGCCAGGCTGGTCTCGAACTTGTAGGCTCAAGCTAACCACCCACCTTAGCCTCCCAAAGTTCTGGGATTACAGTCTTGAGGCACTATGCCCAGCCTTGAGCAAGTTACTTAAACTCTCTGGGTGTATACTCACCTGTAAAATGTTTTTACAGGCCAGGCAAGGTGGCTCACACCTGTAATCCCAGCACTTTGGGAGGCCAAGGCAGGTGGATCACAAGGTCAAGAGTTCAAGACCAGCCTGGCCAAGATGGTGAAACCCCATCTCTACTAAAAATACAAAAATTAGGCATGGTGGCGGGTGCCTGTAATCCCAGCTACTTGGGAGGTTGAGGCAGGAGAATTGCTTGAACCCAGGAGGTGGAGGTTGCAGTTAGCCGAGATCTCGCCACTGCACTCTAGCTTGGGCAACAGAAGGAAACTCTGTGTCAAAAAAAAAAAAAAAAAAAAAAAATGCTGGTCCGATGGTAGTGGGTTATCAGAACTTATTAACATTAGTGTCACTGAAGTTGGCATAAAATCACCCACTGCTAAATTTGACTGGCTTTTTAAAAAATTTAAATTTAAATTAAAAAAAAAGTTTTTATGGTTTTACACCTTTTTACACCTGTAAAATGGGACAAATAAGAATATCTTCCTCGCAGAGTTGTTGTGAGAATTAAATGAGACATGCTTGCAAAGTACCAAAAGCAGGGTTGGACAAATAGCAAGTACGTAATTCATGAGGGTTCCTATCATCATTATTATTCTCATTATTTCTTTTCTCTGCTTCCAGCAGGCACAGGCTAGGCAGCAGGGTGTCTCAGACAGACTGAGCGTTAGGGGGCTGCCTATGAAATGTCACCCACCAATTCTCTTGTGCAATGTAGAAATGAAAAAAGATCTCAACCAGCAGAAATTTAGAACCCAACTTAAACTCCAGCTATGGAGCAACAAAAGCACAAATACAGAACAAGCATTGGCTGCAAACTGGCTGTTCTTTCCCATCTCTGGAACTTGGCTCCCCATCTGTAAAATGGGAGGAATGTAAACTAACCTGCTTCCTGGCCCCTGAGAGGTGCCCCATCTGCCTCACCACAGAGGCGCCCTCCTGGTGAAGGCGGGGAGCTGATTGCACCGTGTCTCCCTCTCCCAGACCACACAACCTCTCGGATTGGAGCTTAGATGAGAAATTGATTTGGAGTGTACTCAAGCCCTAACCCCTAACTCCCTTCCTCTTCACACTGGGGCCAGGCCCTGCTGGCAGCGACATTTTCCCCAACTTGCTTCCGCTGTCTCCTAGCTAACGAGGGGTGGCATGAAAATGCATGAGTGCATGGCACGTCCCTCAGACTGGCTCGCTGTGCTGTGGCTGACCGAGGCTGATGACTGCGTGACGGAGCTGATGGAGACAAAGGTCAGACCTATGAGCTGATTTTTCAAAATGCCGTGTCTTATGTCGAGAAAAGTTTCTGACACATTCCATGGAAGCAGCAAGATACTCACCTCATTTGGCTCTAGCCACATTCTAGATCACTCAGATCACACCAACAGGCACCCAGGAAGCTCGAGCTTCAGGTGAAGGCCTGAGGGTGCTAAGTCAGGAGTAGCTTACCGCTTCTTGGCTGTTAATTTCCCAGTCTCAGCCTTAGTTTCCCCTGGCTGAAAAAGGGAGAAGTGCAAACTAAATCTCTTTTTAAAAATAAACTTTTGGCTGGGTGCGGTAGCTCAGGCCTCGATCCCAGCACTTCGGGAGGTGGGGGCAGGTGGATCACCTGAGGTTGGGAGTTCGAGACCAGCCTGATCAACAGGGTGAAACCCTGTCTCTACTGAAGATACAAAAATTAGCCAGCCATAGTGGTGGGCACCTGTAATCCCAGCTACTCAGGAGGCTGAGGCAGGAGAATCACTTGAACCTGGGAGGCAGAGGCTGTGGTGAGCCGAGATCATGCCATTACACTCCAGCCTGGACGACAGAGCTAGACTCCATCTCAAAAAAAAAACTAATTAAAAAGTAAACTTTTTATGGGATAATTTTTAGAGTTAAGGAAAAGTTGCAAAGATAGTGCAGAGAGTGCCTATATACACCTCATTCAGTTTCTTCTAAGGCTACTATTTTACATTATCATGGTACATTTGTCATAACTAAGAAACCAGCATTAATGCATTATTATTGAACTCCAGACTTTACTCTGACCTCACCCATTTTTCCAACAATGTCCTTTTTTCTGTCGCAGGATACCATATTGCACTTAGCACTAAATTATTTATGCAGTTCACTCCCAGTTCTAAAAACAGACAGAAGTAAGCCTTCATTTTAAGGGTATGTGCAATTAGCAAATGAACACTGTGCTGTGTAACTTTGGGCAAACCACCTACCCTTTCTGAGCGTCAGTGTCTCTAAGTGTCTTTAGCTATAAAAGGGATATGATAACAGTACTGCATCCCAGCTGGGCACAGTGGCTCATGCCTGTAATCCCAGCACTTTGGGAGGTGGAGGTGGGCGGATCACCTGAGGTCAGGAGTTCGACACCAGACTGGTCAACATGGTGAAACCACATCTCTATTAAAAATACAAAAAATAATTGGGCGTGGTGGTATGCACCTGTAATCCCAGCTACTCAGGAGGCTGAGGCAGGAGAATTGTTTGAGCCCGGGAGGTGGAGGTTGCAGTGAGCTGAGATCATGCCAGTGCATTCCAGCCTGGGCAACGAGAGTGAAATTACTTTAAAAAAAAAGTGCTGCATCAAGGGGTGCTGCGAGGTTATCATTTTCTTATAATTTATGCAAGGCACTTACCAGGGCTCTTCGTACACTCCCTTGACATCTCTCCACTGGTAGAAACCATAGACAGAAATCAGGGCTGACCCATCATACAGTACTCTCCCTAGTAAAAACATCTTCCAGCAAAATGGCTGCTCCAAAAAGCAGACATCGGCCAGCACAGTGACTCACGCCTGTAATCCTGGGACTTTGGGAGGCCCAGTTGGGTGGATCACGAGGTCAGGAGTTCGAGACCAGCCTGGCCAACATGGCAAAACCCCGTCTCTATTTAAAAATACAAAAATTAGCCAGGCATGGTGGCCCGCACCTGTAATCCCAGCTACTCAGGAGGCTGAGGCAGAAGAGTCGCTTGAACCCGGGAGGCGGAGGTTGCTGTGAGCTGACATCACACCACTGCACTCCAGCCTGGGTGATAGAGTGAGACTCCGTCTAAAAAAATAAAAAGAAGACATCGTGTTGACGTCTGGCACATCAAACCCAATGCACAGGGCAGAAAAGGACAAAGATCTAAAGTCTTGCATGCTGGGGTTGGAGTTTCACCTACCCACTCATTTTCTGTGTGATCTTGGGCAAATTCTTCAGCCTCTGGATCTCAGCACCAACATCTGGTAAATGGGGACAAGGCATCCTCCCCACAGGGTTGCTGAGAGGGTAGAATGAAAAGCGTACTGCAAGACATCTAGCAGGATTGAGGGGTAATGCTTCTAGAACCACTAAGTTGCTAATTGCAATCAAATCATTAGAGAATCAACTGAAATCTGATGTGGGCAGTTGCCATGGTTAGTAATGAAATCCTGCTCCTCTTTTTTTAGGGTGGTGGGAGGTCCTCCTTTTCCCAGTCAAAGCCATGCTGAAAAGTCAACTCCATAATCTTCATTGCTGCAATGCCTGATATGGTTTGGATATTTGTCATCATCCAAATCTCATGTTGACTTGTAATCTTCAGTGTTGGAGGTGGGGCCTGGTAGGAGCTGGGACCGTGGAGGTGGATCCTTCATGAATGGCTTCAGGTCATCCCCTTGGTAACAAGTGAGATCTTGCTCTGAGTTCACACGAAATCTGGTAGAGATCTGGCCATTTGAAAGTATGCGGCACTAGGCTGGAGAGAGTGGCTCATGCCTGTAATCCCAGTGCTTTGGGAGGCCAAGGCAGGAGGATCACTTGAGGTCAGGAGTTTGAGACCAGTCAACATGGTAAAACCCCATCTCTACTAAAAATACAAAAAATCAGCCAGGCTTGGAGGCAGGTGCCTGTAATCTCAGCTACTCGGGAGGCTGAGGCAAAAGAATCGCTTGAACCAAGGAGGCAGAGGTTGCAGTGAGCTGAGATCACACCACTGAATCCAGCCTGGGCAAGAGAGTGAGACTCTGTCTCAATAAATAAAGAATTAAAAATTTTAAAAAAGATGAGCAAATAAGAACCAGGCAGACTGCTTATTCATAGTCACACAGCAAAAGAGCTTTGGAACTAGGAAGAGATCCTAGTCACAAGACTCTCACTTCTATGCCCTTGGCTCTCTGATTTAGAGGTCCGTTCGACTCTGAGCTGCTATAGAATAGCCATCCATCCACCTATCAGTCCACCCACCCATCGATCTATCCATCCATCTACCCACCCACTGACCCACGCACCCATCCACCCACCCACTCATCCATCTATCCATATTGGCTTATTTATTGATTTATTTAATGTATGTCTATATGAATTAAAAATAGAGACGAGGTTTTGTTGTTGCCCAGGCTGCTCTCCAGCTGGCCTCAGGCGACCTTCCTGCCTTGGCCTCCCAAAGTGCTAGTGCTGCGATTACAGGTGTGACCCATCACACCTGGCCCATGTTGGCTTTTGACAATTTCCTGTGGAAGGCACTGCGCTGCTGCTGAGGAGCAAGGGAAGAACAAGACTGTCACAGTCCCTGACTTCTTGGCGCTATCCATCCAGTGAGCAAGAACTGAGCCTCAGTCATCTGCTTCCCAAGAGTCTACCCCCACATCTGGCACATGGTAGGTGCCCAGTAAATGTTTGTTGAATGAATAATAGATTGCTCATCTTCCATAATGCCTACGCATTTATAATTGACATACTGGGCCATTTAAAGACATTTGTGGAGCTAAAAATTCAGTATTTGTATTTGTCTTGAACCACTTTCTCTCATCATTCTTCTCACCAGGAGGCTTTGTGTGGTGGTGGCAGACAGAGCCACAACACTGGGCACGGAATCCAAAGACCCAGGTTCACATCCCAGCCCTGAGCTGCTTACTCATGAGTAGCTACTGAAAAAGCATTTGAGCCTCAGTTTTTTCAACTTCAGGGAAATATTTGACTTGCCTATTTCACTCATGGGCTGTGAATATAAATGGGGAGGAGAGGAGAAACTTCCAGAAAATACGACATGAATAAAAGGTTATTGAGATGTTACTTGAATGACTTCCTCAAATGACAAGTATGTTGAGGACACAAGGGAAAATAAAAGTGGCCAGCTTTTCAGCACACTCATTCTGACCTTAACGTAATTTAACTGGTTGCAATTGCCCCAGATTTGTTCCAGCCTCAGAAAAGATTAAATGTATGGATTTGTGGCATCACATGTCATCCCCGCCAATGCTGGCCCATATCTCTGTCCATCTGGTACATGCCACAACAGTACAAAGGGGTGTTATAGCCTTAATTGGTTGCAAAGTATTTTGAAATCCTTAGATTAAAACCTTGGTGAAGTCCAAAGTATTAGCATCCTGAATGCCCAAGAAGTCACGCTGAGCTTCGTCTGGGTTCACTGGAGCAGGGGGATGCTTCAAGGTCTGTTGTGAGGTCTGCTTCAGGAACTTTGGGGTTTAAGGTCCTATTCATGGGATGGCCAGAGACCAACTCCCAACTTCCGAGTTCCTAAGCTACCCGGGCATTCGGCCATTTACCACGTTGCTTCTGAGATGCTTTTTACATTTCTTAAGTTCCTGGGTCACAAGGCCTGAGCTGTTCTAACTTCAGTGTCATACGTCTGCTTTCCTGGGTGATCTCAGCCTGAGTCCTTTAAAAGGGCAATTGTGTCATCGCCGACTTCTGTCACCTCTTCGTGTTGAGTCCGGAGTTGATGAGTTCACCCTCATTCTAACCTATACAGGTCAGAGTTAAAATTCCATCCTATGGTGGTTACACTTAGAGCAGGTAGCAGGCAGAAATTGAAAGGGGCAGGCAGAGGTTCCTGAGGCCCTACCAGTGTTTTGTTTTGTGGATCTGTTGGTTATGCCTGTGTGTTGTTTGTGAACATTCGCTGAGCTACACATTTATATGTGCATTTTTCTGTTGTTACACTTTACAGTGTGACGTATTTTTAAAAATCAATCTGGATGCAAATTTACTTGTTCATTTAGAATAGATTCTAAAGTGAAGCTATAAACTCAATCAATAACCCTTTTTCTTTCTCTACTTTTGTGATTCAAATTAATGTCACCTCAGTATTTTCCTTGCTTCCATTTCCATTTTCACACTTAAAAGAAAAAAGTAAGGCCGAGCACGGTGGCTCACGCCTATAATTCCAGCACTTTGGGAGGCTGAGGCGGGCGGATCACGAGGTCAAGAGATCGAGACCATCCTGGCCAACATAGTGAAACCCTGTCTCTACTAAAATATAAAAAAATTAGCTGGGCGTGGTGGCAGGCGTCTGCAGTCCCAGCTACTTGGGAGGCTGAGGCAGAATTGCTTGAACCCAGGAGGCAGAGGTTGCAGTGAGCTGAGATCGCGCCACTACACTCCAGCCTGGCGCATGACAACAGAGCGAGACTGTCTCAAAAGAAAAGAAAAAAGTAAAAGAAAGAAAATGCCTTGCTTAGCCATTTTAATTAAGTCTAATGAAAGGGGATTGGTTCACAATCCAAAGTCCCAGGATGCCTTTGGAGATCTGTGTGAACCTCTGCGATGACAAAAAAAAAAAATTTTTTTTTTGAGACTCTCACTCTGTTGCCCAGGCTGGAGTGCAGTGGCACGATAGCTCACTGTAACCTCCACCTCCCAGGTTCAATCGATTCTCCTACCTTGGCCTCCCAAGTAGTTGGGATTACAGGCCCCCATCCCCACGCCCAGCTGACTTTTGTATTTTAGTAGAGACAGGTTTTCACCAAATCGGCCAGGCTGGTCTCAAACTCCTCACCTTTTGATCCACCCACCCTGGCCTCCCAAAGGGCTGGGATTACGGGCGTGTGCCGCCACACCAGATCCAAAATTTTGTTTTATGCACTGACACTGTTTTCTGGAGTGGTCATAGCTTTCTCAAATTCCCAAGGGTCCATGGCCGAAAACAGACAAGTTGATTTTTACAACCCAAGGTTAATTTATGCATGCTCGTCTTCAAATGTTTCTTGATTCTGATTCTGCTAAGAGCATAAAAAATAGACTGGGCACGGTGGCTCACGCCTGTAATCTCAACACTTTGGGAGGCCAAGGTGGGTGGATCACAAGGTCAGGAGATCAAGACCAGCTGGCTAACACGGTGAAAATAAATAATACAGCATAAAAAAATAAAAAATGTTTCTTGAGTCTAACCCAAAGCACCCACCAACTTAATGTCACCAAATGGGCTTCATCCATCAAAATAAATTTGCCCACTGAAAAGACAAAAGCAAATGGGCTCAAGTCCACCAAAGGTCATCGATGATCATCATCATCTGTCTCCTCTTCCACCTTCCCCTTGCAGCCCACCCCCAACCAGATGGCAAGCCCTGAGGCCAGAGACCTTTGCAACCTCTGCATGGAGCTGCAAAAGGCAAAGCAGACTGAACTCGAAAGAAATTCACCACACCTATTTACGAAACCAGATTTATTAAAATTTCTCTACAAGTCAGAAACGACCATCTCACTGTTCACATATATACACATATGTACAGGAAGAACCTAGTGTTTCTAGCTTTCCCGGCAGAAGCCCCTGCCAACCCAGCGTCCTTAGCCGGATAATGTATCACAGATACAACAGTCGAGCAACCACGAGAGCGTTAGTGCGACAGAGGCCTCTGTCCCTCTTCTCCAAGTCCCATGATTCTGTCAAGGTAATATTGCCAACAATCATTCACATTTCACGTGGTTTTAGACACGCAGGTTATTCAGACAGACACAAACAACAAAACAAGCCTCAAAGCCGGAACAAAACAAAACAAATCGGACATAGGTATAAAAGGTAAAATATATGTACAAAGTACACAGTACGTGAGGTATACACGGCATTCTCACAATGCATGTTAGTAGTTTGCCTAGGCGTAGCCCTTAAAGATGACTGCCTATGTTTGTGCCATTTCTCAAAATACAGTATGTTTTTGTTTACCCGTTTAACCACCTGATTTCAGCACTGTCCAAGACAGTTACTGATATTTCATCTGAACTTGTTTTTTAATGGAAGTTGCAGTTTCTCCATTAAAGCTCTATCTTTTGGAGGGAGTGAGTTCCTATCTCTGGACATATCTAACAGAGGCTGGATTCCCACCTACGAAAGAAGCTGAAGGGGGGATTTCTGCCTTGGGAGGTGGCAGAAAGAGGAAAGAGATTGGACCAGATGATTTTTGAAGTCCCTTCCAACTTTAACGATTTGGGGTTTGCTGTTTCACTCCAGAAGCTGATTATACAGATATATTCATAAATCACACATTTGAAATATTAACAACCCATCATGCAAAACTGCAGATGCACACACAATGCCAGAGGCGGACCATATCCGGGAGGGGTTAAAGTATAATTCTGGAAATTAGTCTGAGAATCAGAAGACTATCCGAAATTCACTCTCTTCAAAGCGCAGAGATGTTTAATGTCTGCTCTTGGGAGAGGCGGGTGGGAGCCTCCTTATCTTCCTCCTCCTAGACAGAACACTCCACCCTGAGATGGTCTTGGGGAAAAAGTAAAGGGTGGGTAAAAAGGGTAGGTACTAACATATTTGGAAGGAACTTAAAAAGCGAATAGTTTCCAAGCACTCAAATTATTTCTTAAAATCTGGAGTCTCTCTGTCTGAGCTCAGAGTTCTGAAATCGTGGGGAGATGGGATCTTTTGTGATGCTGTTCCACGTTCGGCTGGTAAGTGCTTTTACAGCTAGAGGGGGAAAGTGTGTCAAGGGCAGGGAGAAGGCATTAGTGCAGATGAGGTCTTGGCAGGAAACAGTGGAGAGTCTGGGTTCATGGTTCCGTCAGGCTCCTGAGCAACTTGAAACAGTCTGCTCCAAAAATGGAGCAGAGTCATTGGTAAATGTGAGTGTGAAGAAAGGGTGAGTGTTAAACCAAAAAAGGAACCTTCCCATCAGAGAAGCTGCAGTAGCATGTCTAGCTACCAGAGATGAGTTCAAAGATGGCAGATTGATTGGCCCAATGTGTCACCCTGTTAAAATACGGTTATTGCCCCAAATATGTCATGGTGTGATTTGCTTTTTCTCCCATTCGAATGCTCGAGTTTATGACACACTTGACCACCGGGTGTAGGATGTCCTTATTCCTGCGGTCCATAAAAGGTGCGGAACTCCCAAATCCAGCAAGAGAGAGTTGGCGAGGGTTCCTTAAGAGAAACAACTTTGCAGGGCAGCCAATCACAGCGTATGCTGCTCACATCAGTAAAGTCACTCCTCCCAACAGGTAAGCTGCCTTCATCCTAAAGCAGTCATTATCTGGTTGATACCACGCCAAAGGGCCTGTCCATCTTTAGAAATGGAAATGCCAGGTGTAAGAATTATGAGGTTTCTGAGGTTTGGGGGATTAGCAGAAGAAAGAACTAATGTCACTGTCCTCCTGGTACTCTGGAACAATCTGGTCTGAAGTTCCTATTTCTGAATCGATGTACCCAGGTTCCAAGATGGACTCAAACCAGGGGTGCAGTAAGATCTCAGGGGCAGTGAGTCTCTCAGAGGGCTCCCGTCTCAAGAGGCTGCGAATGAGGCACCTGGCTTTGGGGGAAATGTGTTCAGGAATGCAGAACTGTCCACGCCGGATTTTGGAGAAAAGGGCACTAGGGTCCGAGTCATGGAAGGGGTATCGTCCAACCAGAAGGGTATAGAGCATCACCCCTAAGCTCCAAACATCTGCAGCCTTTCCAGAGTAGGTCCCAGTGGTGTTGAGGATCTCAGGGCTCACGTAGGCTGGACAGCCGTGTTTGTCTGACAAAGCATCATCTTCCCCTTTGATGATGTGTGTGTCTTCTAGACTTTCTAGTCTGAGCTGGGTTCTGCAAGAGAGAGGAACCAAGCCATTATTTCCATACCAGCTGCTATGAAAAACAAAGCCTTCCCAATAACAGCGCCCACAGGCACTAACAGCAAAGGCCCAAGGAATGCTATTTACCCCTTCGTCCAGTAAGCAGTGCCTGCAACTGCTGAGGACTCATGATTTCACAAACCAACACAAATTGCAATAAATGTTTGCAAAGTATCGACAGAGCGCCTGGGGTGGAGGGTATGATGCAAAGCCCCAAATAGTATTCATAATGCTAGAGCTTACAAGAGATATCCTAATAGGAATTACACAATCTACTAAGTTCACATTGCAGAACTGGGAGCCTGTCTCCGGGGAGTGCTGCGTTCTCTACAAAAGCTATCAGGGAAGAGCAGCAGACCCTGCTTCTTCAGGGAGGGCCTGAGCATCCTACGAGCTCATCTTCTCTCATGCCGCTGACTGCCCGGGCTCCCTGGACCCATACTGCATTGCAGAACACGGAGCCTAAAGTCACTGCTATTATACACACAGGTTTTCAGTGCGGGTGCCCACACGGATACACGCACACAGAATGAACTTTGTCCACCTGGGCCCAGGCTGTGACAATGATGTTGGGAAAGGTGCAACGAATGTTAATCACATTTATTGGGCTATCTAATTGCAAAGAACACTTTGCCTGGACAAAGAGGTTTGCCCACAAACAAAAGTACTAGAGATTTCAGGGAGGCGGGGCCCCTGAAATTCTTACACAGGGACACACACTCCCCCCCGATGGCACATCAACATGTGGGCATATTTATTCTACCGGGGGTGGAGGGGTGTCTGTCTTCAGGAACAACTAAAGTCCCAAAAACCTCAGTCAAAGGCTCTCTTATGAAGCTGCAGGTGCCTCCTTATTCAGAACCAACCACCCAAGTCTCCTGGATCCCGCAAAGCCCAAAGCCAGGTGGGAAAGCTCTAATATCTGGTGACACCCTGCCTTTGCCTGCTTCTCTGAAATAGCCCTGTTTCAGTAAGTCACTTGTGAAGTTAAATGCAAACATTTGGTACTGGCTGATGGGTCAATTCCTTTTCCTCTCAAAGGTCTGGTATTTTTTTTTTCTTCCTGCCTTCCTGTTCCCTGGAGTGTAGTATACATGTGCTAACTTCAGTATGTCCTCAGCGTGACCTCCCTGTCGTTATGTAAAATACCCATTGGTTCTGTAAACGGAAAATATGACTCAACCCACACTGTCTGCCCCTGATTGGCTGCTACAGCACTAAAACCCTGCACCTGTGCTGGTTACACGAATAGCGTCAGCCTGACATTGCTTAACCCTCGGGTTGCCAAACCCCATGCCCATGACATTCGCCTGTGCAATGCAGATTTCAAAAGCTAGTAAGGAGGTGTGTAAGGCATGTTTCAGAAAATGCATCACCGTATCAAAGGAGCATGTTCCAGGAATTAGAAACTTCTTCACTGCCAACAGTTTGCTTTTCTTTGCTAATCAGTGTGTTCCAATAATCATTGCAAGGTCAGATACCAACTCATGCTTTATGACAGCTCAACCCTGTACTGTTTCGTATGCTCTGGAGTCAAAGGTAAAAATGCACAGGTGAGATAAGCCCACTTCTTATAACAAAATAACTCACTCTCACCTCTACAACGCTACAGCTTCACTGCTCTTAACTTTCCACAAGGGATGTGGGCCCCGGCTCTTAAAATCAAGTGTGGTCTATCTCATGCGGCTTCCTGAATTCTCTAGTCTGAAACCTCAGCTTTGAATCTTAATGCCTCATTACCGTCTTATCAAGCTCATCTTGTTCTTTATGAGGTAAGCTATGATCTATATTTAGCAATCCATCCTAGCCAACTTCCATTTATTATTCAGTGTGGCTATTTTCTGAAGACATATCCAAATAAGATGTCTAAAAAGTCACCAGAGAATGTGATGCAAGTACGGAGGACCCGGCCTGAGATGGGACAGGAATGCAGTGTGAAAGAAGAGGCTGGGAATTCTGCAAATATGACAGCCTCACTAGCTCTGTGAAACCTTCTAGGTACAAAACAACATTTGGCATAAGCAAAGATTTGAACACTTCCTTTAGAAGGCGATATTGTAAAGGGCGGTTTAATATTTGTACCCCAGACAGCTGACCTTTCGGGTAACAATGGGGAATGAACCTGATCCTGGGAGAGGAGAGGGGAGGGCACCCTGTCAACACGTGCCATCCCACAGAAGTGCCACAGTGCCCCCAGGCCCCATCCAAGAGAATGCAGAATAAACCAACCTTGGTTGTGACTCCTTAGGAACAGAAGCTCTAAATACTAAATCTGGGACATATGAGCCCTTGACTTTGTTTTGCACCAGCACACAGCACCTAACTACACGACCTGCTCCTTCCATTTGGTTCCAAAAGGCCACAGGAGAAGCCGTGGCGGCCGCTCACCTCTCCTCCGTGGAGAAGACGAACTTCCTAAGCTTCAGGTCCCCCAGTACGATGGCAGACTGGTGGCAGTGGGCGACGGCGGAGACAATCTGCTTGAAGAGCCGAGAGGCTTCCTCTTCTCGCAGCCTCTTCCGGCTTCGCACATAGGAGTGCATGTCCCCAAAGTCCTTCTCAAAGAAGACGTAGGCCTTGGTTTCCCCAAGGATCACTTCCACGATGCCGGTAATGTTGCTGTGTGATGGCAGCTGGATATAAGGCCTGATTTTGTCCTGGTAGTGTTTAATGGGGAACACCTGCAGAGAGAAGGAGGCCCATTAAGGGGCTAGAACAGCAAAGGCAGCTCTCAACCCCTTAGGGAGCTGAGCTGAAGTTCTCAACCTTTGGGCTTAGGATGTAATTTCCATTCACCTACTCCCTTTCCTCTGCCACCTTACCTTCCGCAGCCACAGCTGCTCCCGACGCCTTTAAAACCAGTAACCCCTAGGGCTCTAGAGTTGCAAACACTGAAAGGGTTTCCCGTATTCACACAGATTATTTTAAAGAACTGTCTTCTGGCTGGGCGCAGTGGCTCACGCCTGTAATCCCAGCACTTTGGGAGGCCGAGGCAGGCGAATCACAAGGTCAGGAGTTCGAGATCAGCCTGGCCGACATGGTGAAACCCTGTCTCTACCAAAAATACAAAAATTAGCCAGGCGTGGAGGGGGGTGACTGTAATCCCAGCTACTTGGGAGGCTGAGGCAGGAGAATCGCTTGAACCCCGGGAGGCGGAGGTTGCAGTCAGGGGAGATCATGCCATTGCACTCCAGCATCGGGGACAGGGCGAGACTCCATCTCAAAAAAAAAAAAAAATAGAGCAGTCTTAGGTACATGTTCCCGTCTTCCATCAGCTCCTGAGAGCTAAGCAAAGCCCCCACCCTCGGTGGCCCTGTCCTGTTGCAGGCCATGCTCGTGAATGGCTGGTAGAAGGACACCCCTGGCAGGTCCAGGAACTGAAAAGCAGACCCTAGACATGCATATGCATGTGCCTCCTGCAGACCCAACGTGCTCAGCACAGAAAGGCACAGAATGTGGTGACTCTGCAGCCTCCAAGGGGAAGCAGGGGCCAGAGAACATGCAGAGTTGTCATTAATCAGAAGGAGCAGATGACTGGGAGGGGGAGGCAGGGACAATGCAGCCTTAAGCAACCTGTCTAGAGTCTGACTCAAGCGTGAGCAGCCTTGAGTTACAATTCTCACAGGAGGGGTATGGGATCCCGCGAATGGCTTTTTCATTTGTTTATCCCCCCCCACACACCCGACCCCACCCCTCGAAATGAGTAGTATCTCCTCTCTTCTAGAAAGCTGGATGGTCTCTTTAAAGGCCTTTTGTTTAGTCCAGTTACTCATATCCGAGACTCAACTGGAAACGGTGACACACAGACTGTCACCATCTGGATTCAGCTATTATCTGCTCAGAGGAACTGGAAGGGTTGCACAATGGCCAGACTCACCCCACCTCCGAGGCCTGGCTGCTCTGGCACCAGCTAGAAAAAGCCCCTGTTGCCCCCTCCTCCCACCCCACCCCATCCCAGCACACACACATGCCTCTCCCAGAACAGCTCTTAACCCCGGTCATGAAAAGGAAGAAAAGGGTTGTTTGTTGTGTTTTTTTCCCCCTCTTAAACTAGGCTTGATCGTGCGTTGGAAATTTCATTCAGGTTGGACGGTAGGTGGCAGCAGCGAGCCCCGGGACGGGGTCCGGGTGTTGGGAGTGTCAGGTGAGTTGCGGAAAACCCAGAAGCGGCTTAACTGGGGGTGATCTTATCTTTCGGGTGAAAAGGAGCAGCCCGAGGGTGCTCTGGGGTGACTCAAACAGGGGTGTCAGGCTCGCAGAAAATAGACTGCGGGACGTTCTGCGCACGGGCGCAGGAGGAGGACTCGGCGGATCCCGTTTCTAGGTGCTGTGTCTTCTCCTCCTGAATGGGATCCCTATGTTCGAAGGAAAATCGCTGGCTGGAAAATAAAGTGAATCGAAGCGAGGGATCCTGACCGATGAGGGCTTTCCAACAGTTCTACTCCGGACAGATTCCTCTGCCTCGGGTGGAAGACTCTGGGACTGCTCCCTTGGGAGGGCGTGTTCTCGTCGCAGCGCGGAGTCAATTCGGAATCCCCAAAGCAGGAGCCGGACACAGTCTTCCAGCCCCTTACCACCTACAACTAAGCCGGGCAAGAGAGCTGCCAGCTGCTTCAAGCTCCTAGGAGGCACCCACTGCAGGGCGTCCTTCCAGGACTTGGGGCGGGGGGGGTGCGAGGGGTGGAGAGCTAGGAGAATGAGAGAAGGGGAATGGCATGGCCCTGGAATCCATTTCAATTCCACAACTTATATGGAACGCCACGCGCTACACTGGGGCGCTAAGGAAAGGAACAGAGAGAGAAAGCAACCGAACACTGCACTTCCTCTAGGCGCCCCCTTAGACCACTCCATGGGAAACCCCCCAATCCACAAAAAGGTGAACCTGGCCAAATGGGGTCTTATCGGACCCAATCCACTGATCCGTCCCGTGCCTAGCCCAAGCGTTGGCCGGACCCCAAGCACCTTTGCCGACCACCCTGTCTCGAACCCCCGACCCCCGCCGGGTCCTGGCCCGTGAGCGCCTACCTTGCAGCGCAGCTCGCGGCCCGTGTGGATGCACAGGGCCCGGGACACATGCTCGCGCTCGGCGAGGGGCAGCAGCAGGTAGTCGGCGATGCGGCTGGGCCCCGGCGCGCTCCCGGAGCCGCCGCCGGCCCCCGGCGCAGCAGGCGGGGGCTGCGGGGTGCAGGGCGAGCCGGGGGGGCTGAGGTAGTCCGGGGGACTGGAGCACTCGGAGAGGCGCGGGCACTTGGCCGCCACGGCCGCCGCGTCGTCCGCGTCCAGCAGGCGTTTGGCCGGGACACCTCTGGCGGCCGGGAACAGCAGGGCCGGGCCGCGGGGCTGCGAGGCGCCGCTCATGGCAGAGCGCACCGGACCGACCCGCATACCGTCCTGGGCCGGGGCAGCCCCGGCTTTGTAAGTCCCGGGATCCGCGCGGGAAGGCGCTGCGGGCTTGGCGCCGGCGCCGCGACTTCTTCCACCCGTCGGGATGGAGTTTGCAGACGGGGCTGGGCTCGGCCCCCACGAGGGGCAAAACAGGAGCTGCTCCCCGGTGCTCGCGCTGCACGCGGGGACCACGCTGGCTGTGCGTCCGGGGAGCGGAGGCCGCCTCGGGTCCCCGGACCCCCGCACGCAAGGGCTCCGGGAGCCTCGCTGGGGGCGGCAGCCACTATTGTTGCGGAGGCTGCCGACAGACAGTCCGGGAGGCAGAGGCGGCGGCGGCGGCGATCCCTGAGTCCTGAGCCGCGAGGACAGGACTCCGCAGGCTCGGCGGAGCCACCAAGCAAATGCACTTCCCAAAGCGAGGAGTCTCGAGCACAAGCCGGGGGAACTTTTTCGTGGCGCTCGGGATCCTGCGCGCTCCTGGGCTCCGGGCGTGTGTAAGAGCGAGCGAGACGCGCTCAGAGAGAGTGACTGCGAGTGAGTGTGTGCGCTGCACCGATCCCGGCCAGTGCACTCCTCCTTCTCCTTTTCCTCCACCTCCTCCGCCTCCCGGTGACTCACGCTGTATACACACACACTCACAGGCCGGGCTGTGTAAACAGTTGGGAAGCCGGGTTGTGCAATGAGGTGGCTGCGACGACTCCGGCCCCGCCGCCCGGCGAGCCGTCTCCGGAGCAGAGGGAGGAGACTGGGAGGAGGGGAGGGGAGCGGGAGTTGGGGGGATGGGGGTGGCCCGAGGGCTAGGGATGCTCCGCGCAGCGCGCTCTCGGGCGCAGGTGGTGCGTCCCGGGCCGTCCTGGGCGCGCGCACACGCCCCCCGGGCTGGGCTGGGCTGGGCAGGAGGCGGTGCGCGCCCTCCGGCCGGCGCCGGCTCAGCGCGAGAAGCCGAAGGAGGGGGCGGAGGAAAAGTTCCCGTGACGTCAGGGCCCGGGAAGTGGGCGGGGGGCGGGGCCGCGGAGGGCGAAGCGACCGCTGATTGGTGCGCGCGCCTCATTCACAGCAAGCACAATGGGCTGCGGGCGCGAGGCGGGAGCGCGCACCACGGTTCTCTGCACCCGCTGCTCGCTGCAGCCCCACTGCGACGCCTTTCGCCCCGGGGATCCCCCCACCACCCAGCGCCTGGGGAGCTCCGGTTGGAGCCGTGGGCGCCGCCGAGGCCCGGGTGCAGCCGGAGGAAGTGGGGGATAGGGAGGTGATGGATTCCAGAATCAGACATTCACCCCCACGCGGTAGTTCCGGGGAAGACCTGTGCGTGGTAGTGGATGTGGCTTTTTTTTCCCCTTTTCCTGCTCCCTCCCAGCTCTAATCCCCAGCGTCTGTTCGCTTCCACAAATAGAACCTTCTGTTGGATGAAAGAAAAGCAAACACTGGGCCTTCTGCGCCGCCTCCACCTCCACGCCCCCCCAGCCCCCCGCGCCTGCCGCCCGCCCGGATTGCACGGAAATAGCTTCTCCTGGCTCCGGGGCCGCCCCTTCGCGGTGACTCGCAGAAAGAGCTTCCTGAGCCGCGGCCGGTGGGAAACAAAGGATGTGGGGAGCGGGCGGAAGGGGCCCACGTGGCCGCCGCCCGATTCCTGCTCCCTCCCCAACCTCCACACGCGCTGCTGGGTGTAGGGCCTGAGTGCCAGCCCGGGCAGGTGGGTGGGCTTGTGGAAGTCCTTCTGGACCCTGCCAGGGATACCGCCTGCAGCCAGGCAGCACTGCCAGGTGGTGTGCGTGCATTCATGCCGCGTGATTTGGGTGAGCATGAAACAACTTGGAATCTGTCGTTTTTCTTTCTTGAGAGAAGCAGGTCAGTCTGGAGTCCCTGGGCACCCAACAGTATAACTTAGAGAGCCCTTCCTCGCACTTCTGCTACTTAATTTTCTAAAACCAGGTCGAGCCCCAAGAATAAATCATTTTCCTGATTAATTCACCATTCATTCAACAAATACTAATTAAGCATCTACTGAAAGCTAAACCCTGGGAATCAGAAGACGAAAATTAAAATAATAACCAATATGAATCGAGGCCTACAATGTGTGGGGACACTATTCTTAGCACTTTACATATATTACTTCAGTTTTCCAACCACACTATGGGGTTATTTTTTGCCCCATTTCACAGGGAAGAAACTGAAGCCTTAGGAAGATGAAGTCCCTCCAGGCGAGGTGGCTCATGCCTGTAATCCCAGCACTTTGGGAGGCCGAAGTGGGTGGATCACCTGAGGTAAGGAGTTTGAGACCAGTCTGGCCAACATGGTGAAACCTTGTCTCCACTAAAAATACAAAAATTAGCTGGGTGTGATGGGGCACACCTGTAATCTCAGCTGCTGGGGAGGCTGAGGTGGGAGTCACTTGAACCCAGGAGGCAGAGGTTGCAGTGAACCAAGATAATACCAGTGCACTCCAGCCTGCGGGATAGAGCAAGACCTAGCCTCAAAAAAAAAAAAAGGAAAGATGAAGTTACTTGCTGCGGTTAAATAGCTCATAAGGGATGGCGAAGTCAAGCTCCTTAGCACTTAGGGCGACTGGAAGGAGAGATTACAATTTGCAGGGGAAAACAGGAGTTAGGGAGGACTCTCTTTGGAAGGCATTTGACTTGGGAGAGGTGCAGGACTGTGAGGGAGATGCTCAAGGGAGACTATGAGTGGTGGGAGGCCAGGCTAGCCCGGCAAGGGGCGTGAGGAAGGGCAGGGCTGGCAGGCTAGGGAAACTGCAAGGGTGGTGGGAGCTGAGCCTGCAGAGATCGCCTGGGACAAGGTTGGGAAGGGCTTGAAGACCGTGTTGCACTTCGTCCTGTGGCCAGAAGAGAGCCCGCCTAAGGGTGGGTGGGTTGGTTGGTTGGTTTTCAAACGAGTCTCCCTCTGTTGCCTAGGCTGGAGTGCAGTGGCCTGATCTCGGCTCACTGCAACCTCTGCCTCCCAGGTTCAAGTGATTCTCCTGCCTCAGCCTCCCAAGTAGCTGGGATTACTGGCGCCCGGCACCCCACGCCTGGCTAATTTTTCTACATGTAGTAGAGATGAGGTTTCACCATGTTGGCCAGGCTGGTCTCGAACTCCTAACTTTAAGTAAAATACCAAACTCGGCCTCCCAAAGTGCTAGGATTGCAGGCTTGAGCCACCACGCCCAGCCCCACTTAAGGTTTTTTGTCTTCGAAGATAATTCTGTGCCAGAATTTAAGATCCACTGAGCTGCCAGTACTTGAATGGCAACGTCAGCATGGCCCTAGAGCATCTTCCTCCCAGACGTGTGCCTCCTTCTCTGCCTCTTCTGAGAGAAAGGCATGCCACCATCCACCCAGCCCCACCCACCCAGGGGCCAGAATCACAGGCACTCATTGTAGGTTCCCCTTCTATCTGCCTTTTTCCTCTCTCCCACAGTCCACCCTAGACGTACGAGCTCTCAGTGCTGCGCCCTACCCAGCGCTGTTCAGTTTCCTGGGGCTGGCCCTCGCTAGCTCTGCTTCTCAGGCTCTCTTGCCCATTGGCTTCCAGCCCAGTTTTCCCAGTGGGAGGCCCTGGAGGGAGATTGGAAGTCAGGAGGAAGAAGAGAATGCCAGACGACTCTTTGCTTGGAGCAGCCGGCCACACCTCCTCTGGGGCTCGGGGGAGGCCTCCCCCTGCGTGGCTGCCAGATCCCGCTGCCCAGCTGGAGAAGGCATCTCCCCGGCTCCTGGGAATGCTTATCAGGAGCTGTTTTGGAACTGGCCTTGACTAAGAAAAGCCACCTTGCCGGAGTTCACACTCCCTTCCCAAGGAGTCCACATCTAGTGACTGCTGATCATGGGAGAATAAAGGTCCCCTTGTCCCAGTTTGGGCCACCTCTCAAAGGCATCCCAGCTTCAGAGCTCCCAGACCGGGTCAACTGAGGCCTTCCTAAAATTGCATTACAGCCCAGCTTTTTCCTCTGCCCAAGCCTGTTCCTCCCTCCCCCTCTTCCCACCGTATCCCCTAATAAACCTCCTGCAGGCTGGCCAGCATCTCAGAGTCGGCTTCCTGGGGAGCTCAACCCGTGGCACCCCCTCTTCATGGTCCCAGCTCACTCCAAGGACTCTGGCTTCTGGGAGCAGGTGAAACCACTTTTGTCCCTCCAGGCTTGGGGTGGCAGCGGCTTCCAGATGCTGCTAGCCTCTGGGGGACCCCAGCACCATGTCTTGTTCTGTTTTGTTTCGGCCCTTTCTATACCTTTGTAATAGTTCTCCACATAAATTCTTTTTTCTTTTTTTTTTTTTTTTTTTGAGACAGAGTCTCGCTCTGTCGCCCAGGCTGGAGTGCAGTGGCACAGACTCAGCTCACCACAACCTCCGCCTCCCGGGTTCAAGCGATTCTCCTGCCTCAGCCTCCTGAGTAGCTGGGACTACAGGCGTGTGCTACCATGCCTGGCTAATTTTTGTATTTTTAGTAGAAACGAGGTCTCACCATGTTGGCCAGGCTGGTCTCGAACTCCTGACCTCATGATCTCCGTGCTTAGGCCTCCCAAAGTGCTGAGATTACAGGTGTGAGCCATCACACCCAGCCCACATAAATTATTTCTACTGAAATTCCTGGCCTGAGTTCCATTTTCCTGCCCAGACCTCGTCTAATAGAAACCCTACCCCTTTCCCAGATTCGGACCTCTATAGCCCTAGTTCACACCCTTCCCCTGGATTCCTGCAGTAAGCTCCTAACGGAGCCACTCGTTCATCCCTTCAACAAATATTGAGCCACTACTCTGTGCCAATACCTAGTAAGCTCTGGAGACACAGTGATGCACATGATACGGTATGTCCTGTATCCCCTTGATCCATTCCCACACAGCTGTCAGTCATTTTCCTAAAATCTGAATGTGATCATATAAGGCACTCACCTAAAACCTTGCAGGGAACCCCACCCCTTGATAAAATACTAACACCAAAGTATGGAAAAGTAGGCCCTCTTCCAGGCCCCACTTCCCTTCCAGCCTGCACCTTTCTCGCCTCCTCCCCTCTGTCATATCCATGCCAGCTCCTAGCAGGGCCCCAAACTCATCTATCTGCCAATTCACACCTCTGCGCTCCAGCCTGTGCTGTTCCCTCCCACTGGAATTCCCTCTCTTCCTTTTCCAAGAAAAGGAACTCTTACTCATCCTTCAAAACGCCATCTGGATTTCCCCAGTACCTGCAGTCAGATCTCAGTGTCCCACCAAATGCTGTCAGATCCTCTGTCCAACCAACTCCCACAACCCTTTCCATGCAACTGTGTTCCCAGAGGGCAGGGTTGCGTCTTGTTCATTCATGTTCATCCAGCCCCCAGCCCAGTATCCATTATCAAAGAGGGACTAAGGCCAAGCACAGTGGCTCACGCCTATAATCCCAGCACTCTGGAAAGGCCGGCCAGGTGAATCATTTGAGGCTGGGAGTTCAAGACCAGTCTGGCCAACATGGTGAAACCCCATCTCTACTAAAAATACAAACATTAGCCGGGCATGGTGGCAGGCGCCTGTAGTCCCAGCTACTCTGGAGGCTGAGGCACGAGAATCACTTGAACCCGAGAAGCGGAAGTTGCAGTGAGTGGAGATCGAGCCACTGCACTCCAGCCTGGGCGACAGAGTAAGACTCCATCTCCCAAAAAAAAAAAAAAAGGAGGTGGGGCTTAGTAAGTGTTAACCAAATAAATGCACTCCAGGGCAAAGGGTCACCCACAGGAAGAGCCTGAGATGACAGATGGAGAGGGAAAACCGGCTTTCCAACAGACACGGGGCTGGAGAGTAGAACTCGGATTTCAGAGTTCGACATCTGGCCTTGGAGAGGTAATGGGAGGTGGGGTGTAGGGGTTTAAGCGTGGGGGGCTCCCAGCCTGCATGCCAGGGAAGGTGGACATGGACCTTTGGCAAGGCCTGAAATCAGGCAGGCCGAGGCATAAGTCAACTAAAATGGACTTGATTTCTTTGCAGAGGGCTTCACTAATGACAAAATTTGGACTGAACTTCCCTCGGACTTTTCAGATACTCACTTTAGGAAGCCAATGGCTCTTTATGAGCCTCGGTTGTGTCACTGGTGAAATGGACAGAATAAAGGCCTAGTTTTCCTCTCCTATTGTGGAGATGGAGATTCACCATGTTGCCCAGGCTGCTCTCAAACTTCTGGGCTCAACCAGTCCTCCCACCTCAGCCTCCTAAAGTGCTGGGATTACAGGTGTGAGCCACTGAGCCTGGCCTCCACCCCTATTTCAGGTGCCATGGCTCACGCCTGTAATCCCAGCACTTTGGGAGGCCAAGGTGGGCAGATCACGAGGTCAAGAGATCGAGGCCACCCTGGCCAACATGGTGAAACCTCGTCACTACTAAAAACACAAGTATTAGCCAGACATGGTGGCGTGCGCCGGTAGTCCCAGCTACTTGGGAGGCGAGCCAGGAGAATGGCTTGGGAGTGTAAATTAGTTCAACCATTGTGGAAGACAGTGTCGTGATTCCTCAAGGATCTAGAACTAGAAATACCATTTGACCTGCCATTCCGATTACTGGGTATATACCCAAAGGATTATCAATCATTCTACTATAAAGACATACACACGTATGTTTATTATGGCCCTGTTCGCAATAGCAAAGACTTGGAACCAACCCAAATGCCCATCAATGATTGGATAAAGAAAATGTGGCACATATACACCATGGAATACTATGCAGCCATAACGATGAGTTCATGTCCTTTGCAAGGACATGGATGAAGCTAGAAACCATCATTCTCAGCAAACTAACACAGGAACAGAAAACCAAACATGGCATGTTCTCACTCATAAGTGGGTGTTGAACAATGAGAACACATGGACACAGGGAGGGGAACATCACACATTGGGGTCTGTTGGGGGTGGGGGGTCTGGGGGATGAATAGCAGAGGGTGGGGGAATAGTGGAGGGATAGCATTAGGAGAAATATCTAATGTAGATGACTGGGTGATGGATGCAGCAAACCACCATGGCACGTGTATACCTATGTAACAAATCTGCATGTTCTGCACATGTACCCCAGAACTTAAAGTATAATTTTAAAAATGTTTAACAATAAAAAAAAGGAAAAGAAAATTCAAATCAACAAATACAAATATCTAAATAAATAGAATGGCAATGAGGAAGTCATTCTTCCCATATTAAAAGGTCGCTACCAAGGGATGACATTCTAAGCTGCTCTGGTACATTTACAATGAGCCTTGAAAGCTGGAATCAACAATGACCGCGCCTGTGTATGTGTCCTACATAGCGTCAGAACGATGCTCAGCTGATGCTGGATGCTCAGTACTTGTCCAACTGCAAGAAAATTGATTTACCTCTGACTTTTCAGGAGCTCACATATTACGTAACATGGGGAAACCTGTATTGATTTTTTGGACAAGGTTAGGCTGCTGACTTCTGGCTTGATTCATTTTCATTCATGCCAAGGTAGGTGCACAGCAGCAACATTAAGAAGGCTCTGGGTGTTCTACCCATTCTAAAGCGGAAATCCTCAGAGACCAGGGTCCCCAGTTTCCATCTCCCTGTCTCATGGCACACGAGGCTTTGCAGCCGCACACAGAGGATATGCTTCCAGTGCATTATGCTTCCGACCCTACATTCTAAAAAAAAAATGAATTAAAAAGTTTGAAAGCCAGGCACGGTGGCTCATTCCTATAATCCCAGCACTTTGGGAGGCTGAGTCAGGCAGATCATTTGAGGACAGGAGTTCAAGACCAGCCTGGACAACATGGCAAAACCCCATCTCGACTAAAAATAGACCTGGGTTTGAGGCCTGTTGTGCTGTTAGCTCACAGCAGGTCACTTCTCTTCTTTCATACTCCTTTTTTTTTTTTTTTTTTGAAACAGAGTTTCTCTCTGTCGCCCAGGGTGGAGTGCAGTGGTGCGATCTCAGCTCACTACAACCCCCACCTCCCTGGCTCAAGCAATTCTGGCACCTCAGCCTCCCAAGCAGCTGGAATTACAGGCACCTGCCACCACACCTGGCTAATTTTTGTATTTTTAGTAAAGATGGGGTTTCACCATGCTGGCCAGGCTGGTCTCAAACTCCTGACCTTGTGATCAGCCCACCTTGGCCTCCGAAAGCGCTGGGATTATAGGCGTAAGCCACCAAGCCTGGCTGCGTTTTTCCTGTTTTGTGTGAAGATGCCAAATTGGTGATATTCACACTGAGTTCCCTGCAGCCCTAAAGTTATCATGATGGCATCTGGGGAGAGAGCAGAAAGCCAATGTGGGACTCTGAGCTACCCATCCCAGCTTTCATCAGATGTTCTAGATTATGCTTCTTCTGTAAGATCTTGTTGGAGAAAAGGCTTCCACTGCTCTTGAGTAAAAAAATGAAAACCACTGACGTTGGTGGGTTCAGTGATCTCTGAGGTCCCATTCATCTCTGACACTAATTCTCTTATTTAATGTCAGAAATCAAGAAACAGAAACTCACAGGCCAAATCCAGTCTTCGGCCATGTTTGTTAGCCCATCTCAGTGTTGGCGATTCTTTGGGAAGTGAGGTGTGCACTGTCCAGTTGACCGCAGTCCCCACCACTCCTTACTAACGTCCGTCACCTCGTATTTAGGTTAGCAGCCTAGACCCTGGCGACCTTTGAGTTTACTCCCCAGAAATGCTTCCCTGGGAGCCTGTCTTCCCAGGAGACCCTCCAGATAGCAGAAAAGGGGCCCAGAGCCTGGAAACAGATGTCCCCCAACTTAAAGAGGGGACAAAAGGGGAGCGGGATGTTTAAGGAATAAGGGATGCCACCTTTCCTCCTATCTGCCCCACCCAGATTACCCCTGCAATCGTTTTATTTTTTCATTATTTATTTATTTATTTATTGGGATAGGGTCTTGCTATGTTGCCCAGGCACAATCTGTGCACAATTGTACAGTGACACAATCTCAGTTTACTGCAACCTCTGCCTCTTGGGTTCAAGCAATTCCATTTCAGCCTCCCAAGTAACTAGGACTACAGGTGTGTGCCACCATGCCCGGCTAATTTTTTGTTTTTTTGAGTTGGCCAGGCTGGTCTCAAACTCCTGACCTCAAGTGATCCTCTTCCTCAGACTGCCAAAGTGCTGGGATTACAGGCATGAGCCATCATGCCCGCCCCTCCGTGATAGTTTTAAAAATGCAGTTGCAAATTCTTTGCCACTTTTCCCATGAAAAGGCGGAGACTCTTGAATCTGGGTGGGCTAATGACTGCATTGACCAATGTCGCAATGAAAATGACATTCTGAGGCCAGACTCAGTGGCATAGGCCTCTAATCCCAGCACTTTGGGAGGCCAAGGTGGGTGGATCACCAGGTCAGGAGTTCAATACCAGCCTGACCAATATGGTGAAACCCTGTCTCTACTGAAAAAAGAACAACAACAATACAAAAATTAGCTGGATGTGGTGGCTCGTGCCTATAGTCCCAGCTGCTCGGGAGGCTGAGGCAGGAGAATGGCTTGAACCCGGGTGATGGAGGATGCAGTGAGCTGAGATCGTGCCACTGCACTCCAGCCTGGACAACAAAGCGAGACTCTATCTCAAAAAAAAAAAAGAAAAGAAAGAAAAAGAAAGTGAGACTTTCCAGGTCGGGTCATAAAAGCCCATGTGGCCTCTGCCTGTTTCCATTGGACACTTGCAGTCGCAGCCCTGAGCAGCCAGGTTAGAATCCCCTCTACCCTGAGGATGCAGTGCATAGAGGCCACGGGGAGCCCCTCCAGATGACAGACTCAGCTGAGCCCATCCTGCAGCTGTCCCAGCCCAGGCACCACACAGGTGCGCGAGGAAGCCTAGGAGCAAATGATATCACAGAGCAGACAAGCGCCATCCTCACCCCACCCCTGAACAGACAACCAGAACAACACTCTGGACCTCTTCCAGCTGAGTCAGGAAGTCTGACAGGCAGAGCCTCCTCAGCCCATAGCACACCTTTCAGTGCTGGCTAGAAAAGGGTGCCCCACCTCTGGATGGGTTGCAGCAGGGTACAGGTAGCCCCCACAGCAGGGCAGAGGGCTTGGCCAGCAGAGAGCAGGCTGGATTTCAGCCCTGTACAACCATATGCAAGGGGGCCCTAGAGATGCCCTCTTCTGTCCTGCCAGGATCGGTGTGAGCTGAGCTGAAAGGAAAAAAGCCATTTTGTAAACACTCATACAACTGCCTTGCAATCCCAGTGAGCATCTCTCAAGACTCAGAAAGGTCCCTGTGCTCAGATCTTACAAGCTCTCTCACACCAGTGAGTCATCTTGACACATAAAGCACTTAGCCAGGCTCAGGGGCTCACGCCAGTAATCCCAACACTTTGGTAGGCCAAGGTGGGTGGATCATGTGAGGTCGGGAGTTCAAGACTAGCCTGACCAATATGGTGAAACCCCGTCCCTACTAAAAATACAAAAATTAGCCAGGCGTGGTGGCAGGCGCTTGTAATTCCAGCTACCTGGGAGGCCGAGGCAGGAGAATCGCTTGAATCCAGGAGGTGGAAGTTTCAATGAGCCAAGTGGTGCCATTGCACTCTAGCCTGGGCAACAGGAGCGAAACTTTGCCTCATAGAAAAAAAAAGCACTCATCAAAAACGTATACATGCACACACGTATATCCACAAATTGCATTTTCCTTTTTCTTATTAAAGAAAAAAATCCCCACCCTACCATGATCTGATTTGAGGTCTACAGGCTATTTTGAAGTAATTCATCTTGCCCCTTCAAACAGATTATTTTCTCTCATTCAGCCTGCCAAGACCATCTGCCTTCATTCTTAAATGAAGCCAGCCCAAGCAAAGGACCATTTGGACTCTAGGCTGGTGGCTCATCTGCAATATTTGTAAGGGCTGCAGACCATGAATGAAAGATAAAGTGGGCCAGGCATGGTAGCTCATGCCTGTAATCCCAGCACTTTGGGAGGCAGAGGCGGGCAGATCACCTGAGGTCGGGAGTTCAAGACCAGCCTGACCAACATGGAGAAACCCTGTCTCTACTAAAAATACAAAATTAGCCTGGCATGGTGGCGCATGCCTGTCATCCCAGCTACTTGGGAGGCCGAGGCAGAAGAATTGCTTGTACTGGGAGGCGGAGGGTGTGGTGAGCAGAGATCGCACTATTGCACTCCAGCCTGGGCAACAAAAGCAAAACTCTGTCTCAAAAAAAAGCAAAGAAAAGGAAAGGTAAAGAAAAGATAAGATAAAGTGGACCAGGGGCAAATCATACCAGGTCACTATCATACCAAGTCACCAAGCGTCTGAGGCATAGAAGTCTTTTGTCCTCTGGGCTGAGTAATGGCCGCTAGGGCCTCAGAAGCCACAGCTGTTAAGATACCATGACTCTGTTCACAGACACTAAACCTCACTTTATGCAAACCCGGAAGACAACAATCTGACTTTCTGTGAAGGACTGCAGAGGGGCAATTGTCCACAGAGCCTGTGGGTTTAGGCAACCTCCTGCCTTGGGAGGATGTGTGGTCATGGATTATTTGTCTTTGTTGAGGAAAGAAACCCACAGATCCTGAGCACTGACTCAATGTCACTTGCTGTACTTGGTATACATTATCTCGCTCATCCTCGAAACAGCCCTGCAAGTTGTTATTATCTCCATTTCCCATCTGAGGAAAGGGAGGCTCAGAGAGGCTAAGTCACTTTCCCAAGGTCACACAGCTAAAAAGACTGAGGGTCAGTGGGCCAGACACAGTAGCTCATACCTGTAATCCCAGCACTTTGGGAGGCTGAGGTGGGACCATCACTTGAGTTCAGGAGTTCAAGACCAACGGGCAATATAGTGAGCCCCCACTCCCCGATCGCTACAAAAAAATTAAAAATTATCAGGGCATGGTGGCACACACCTGTAGTCTCAGCTACTCAGGAGGCTAGGGTGGAAGTATCACTTCAGCCTGGGAAGTCGAGGATGCAGTGAACCATGAACCATGATCATGCCCCTGCACTCCAGCTGGGCAACAGCGCGACCCTGTTTCAATCAGTCAATCAATAAAAATAAAAGACTGGGGGTCAGGATTCAAGCAAACCCCAGGTTGGCCCACAGCAAGACACTTGTAGTTCCCTCTCCTCTCTCTCCACTTTCTTCGCAGCCTTGCTTTTTTTTTTTGACAAGGAGTTTTGCTCTTGTTGCCCAGGCTGGAGTGCAATGGCACCATCTTGGCTCACTGCAACCTCCGCCTCCCGGGTTCAAGCAATTCTCCTGCCTCAGCCTCCCGAGTAGCTGGGATTACAGGCATGCACCACCACGGCAGGCTAATTTTGTATTTTTAGTAGAGACGTGGTTTCTTCATGTTGGTCAGGCTGGTCTTGAACTCCCGACCTCGGATGATCCGCCAGCCTCGGCCTCCCAAAGTGCTGGGATTACAGGCGTGCACCACTGCGCCTGACCCAGTCTTGCTTTCTCTTCGCTCCACTCCTTAGGAAGCTGCATCACAAGTACCTCTACCTAAGTACTGCTTCAGTGAAATTACATATAGCCTCACCTGTTGGTTGGAGGGAGGGCTTACCTAGATAACATACAACACAATTCAATTTACCAAAACTTGTTTATGTAAGACCTTTTGTGTATTGGAACTAACCTGGACCAGGCTCTAGAAGGGATCCTTGTCCTTGGGCCAGAGTCATTTGTCCTTCGGCCCACATTTATTGAGCTTCTACTGTGTGCCAAGCATCCTATTCGACACAGGAAGTAGAGAAGTAAACAGCAGCCCTGTCCTCTGTGAACTCACGGCGGGCTGGGAAAGGAAGGGCCCAGAGAACTGAAGGTTGAGAAGAATGAAATGGATCCTAGAAGAGGGACACAGGAAGGAGAGGTCAGTTCTGCCACAAAACCCCTCATGGAGCAGCCCCGGGAACGAGAGGTTGTCCTTGTTGAGAGTGGAGCCATGTCCAAGGCAGATTCACTTGAACCGGTTCCTGGAATTTGATAGACAGCGAGAATCACATTGAGACAGGCAGCCATCCAGCAGGCCAGGATGTCCGCATCAGCTGATCAATGAAAACATTCACTTTGCCCGGATGAGCCACCCACAGGAAGCCACATTATCAGAAAGTGAATTGTATAAACGGAATCTGCAAACGTGGCGGATATTGGGAAGTATTTTGTAGCCAGGCTAGCTTGAAGCCATCTCTGTCTCTAAAGGGAAAGTCATCCTAGGATACAGTTCTGGCTAAGTTTGCACTGGCAGGACTCCCTCCACTCTCTACAGAGCACAGATGGTGTATTAGTTAAAGCACAGCTCTGCTGCGATAACAAAGACAGCCCCCAAAAACGTGGTTTAAGGGATGCAGAAGTCTGTTCCACGCCCCCTGTCACTTTCTGAGGGGACCATTCCGGGTTGGTGGAATTTAGGACATAGTCTCCTTCCATGTGGTGGCTCGAGCATCCCATCTGCACCATCAAGCCCGGGTCTCAGCCACATCCAGGTTCCAGCTGGCTGGCAGAGGACGAGAGCATGAGGCAGGCACGCCCACGCGGCCTGGCAATGGCACAGAGAGCCTCCACTCACATTTACATTTCCCATGTCAGCAAGGACACGTTCTCACCCAACGACAAGGCCAGCTGGGACGGGAGCCCAGGAAGACAGAGAGCAGGTGTAGCTGGATCGAGTTCAGGAGCTCAAATCCAACTCAAGCAGGTGGTCTCTGCTTCAGATGGCAGTTGGGATGTCTGCAGGTGTAATCAAAACCTTCACTTAAAGGGCCAGGCATGGGGACTCAACATCTGTAATCTCAGCACTTTGGGAGGCTGAGGTGGACGGATTGCCTGAGCTCAGGAGTTCAAGATCAGCCTGGACCACATGGTGAAAACCCATCTCTACTAAAAATACAGAAATTAGCCAGGCATGGTGGCACACACCTGTGGTCCCAGCTATTCGGGAGGCTGAGGCAGGAGTATCCTTTGAACCCAGGAGGCGGAGGTTGCAATGAGCTGAGATTGCACCACTGCACTCCAGCCTGGGTGACAGAATGAGACTCTGTCTCAAAAAAACAAACACACACAAAAAAACAACCTTCATTTAAATCAGCTTAAACCCACAGGACAGCTTGGAGGAGGCTTCACGGTTGGTTGATTCGCCACCTCGTCTCCATCCTAGGCGTCAGCTCCCCACTCAGGCAGCCTCAGCAGCCTGCGGTGGTTCCAGCATCAATTCTCAACATGACAACATTCAAAGGAGGAGGAGAGCGCTCTTTCTGTGCTTTCCCTTAGGAAAGAAGAGTTTCCCCAGAGGCTGGCACTCCGCTGCCCCACCAGATATCCTCTCTCCTACCATTGGCCAGATGTGGGTCACACGCCCAAGTCTGAGTCAATTACTGCAGCAATGGGCTGAATGCCCCCTCCCCCATGCCCCACATTCACATGATGAAGTCCTAAGCCCCAGGGTGACTATATTCAGAGATAAGGCCTTCAAAGAGGTAAAATAAAATGAGGTCATATGGGTGGGTCCTAATCTAGTCTGACTGATGTCCTTAGTTAAAAAAAAAAAAAAAGGGTGACTAGTACACAGACAACAACTTAGACTGAGGGATGACCCTGGGAAGACAGAGGAAAAAGATGCCATCGACCAGCCAAGAAGAGAGACCTGAGAATTAACCAACCCTGGCCAGGTGTGGCGGCTCATGCCTGTAATCCCAGCACTTTGGGAGGCCAAGGCGGGCGGATCACTTGAGTCCAGGGGTTTGAGACCAGCCTGGGCAACATGGAGAAATCCTGTCTCTACTAAAAATACAAAAGAAATCAGCCAGGCGTGGTGGTGGGCGCCTGTAATCCCAGCTACTCCGGAGGCTGAGGCAGGAGAATCACTTGAACCTGGGAGGCGGAGTTTGCGATGAGCTGAGATCACGCCATTGCACGCCAGCCAGGGCGACGGGAGCGAAACTACATCTCAAAAAAAAAAAATAAAAGGAAAAGAAAAGTTTATTGGTGTGGTGGTGTGCGCCTGTAGTCCCAGCGGCTCGGGTGGCTGAAGCCAGAGGATCACCTCAGCCCGAACGCAGAGGTTGCAATGAACCGAGATTGCACCACAACACTGTATTCCAGTGGCCACAGAGCAAGGCCCTCAAAAAAAACTTAATCTCAAACAAAACAGTCACCTCCAGAACAATGAAGAAAATAAATTTCTGTTGTTTCAGCTGGGCACTGTGGCACCTGCCTGTAGTCCCAACTATTCAGGAGATTGAGGCTGGAGGATCGCTTGAACCCAGGAGTTCTGGGCTGTAGTGCACTATGCTGATGGGTGTCTGCACTAAGTTCAGCATCAATATGGTGACCTCCTGGGAGCAGGGGACCACCAGGTTACCTAAGGAGGGGTGAACCAGCCCAGATCCGAAACGGAGCATGTCAAAACCCCCTTGCTGATCAGTAGTGGGATTGCATCTGTGAATAGCCACTGCACTCCAGCCTGGGCAACATGGCGAGACGCCATCTCAAATAAATAAATAAATAATAAATTACTGTTGTTTCAGCCACCCAGCCTGTAGTACTTTGCTTCGGCAGCAACTGGCTAATACAACCAGCACTAGGAATGAATGGATGTGGTCCACAATAGGGGTGGACGAAGCACAGCACACAGCTATGTGAAAGAGGGAAGTCAGGGTCTGCAGAGAGGAAGGCCATAGGGTGGGCTGTTGGGCAGCAAAGCCAGTAGTAGGTGGGCCTTGCCAGTCTGAGCAGTTCCCTTCCTGTTCCCACCAGATCAGATCCTTCTCTGTCTCCAAACAAACATGGGGATAACTATCCGATTAGATTTCTGCATCCCAAATTACCATTACTCTCCAGTGCTTTTTATTTATTTATTTATTTTTGAGATGGGGTTTCACCATGTTGGCCAGGATGGTCTCGATCTCCTGACCTCGTGATCTGTCCACCTCAGCCTCCCAAAGTGCTGGGATTATAGGCATGAGCCACTGCATCTGGCCTTTTATTTTTTTTAAGACAGAGTCTCGCTCTGTCACCCAGGTTGGAGTGCAGTGGCAAGATTTTGGCTCACTACAACCTCCGCCTCCCAGGTTTAAGTCATTCTCCTGCCTCAGCCTCTCTAGTAGCTGGGATTACAGGCACCCACTACCACACCTGGCTAATTTTTATATTTTTAGTAGAAACGGGGTTCCATCATGTTGCCTGGACTGGTCTCGAACTCCTGGCCTCAGGTAATCCACCTGCCTCAGCCTCCCAAAGTTCTGGAATCACAGGCATGCACCAGCTTGCTCAGCTCACTCTCCAGTTTTTTATCTATCTAGGAGTTGCTCTGGTTTACCTTGATAGTTTGGGGTGCTCTCCCAACCCTTCTCTCACCCTATGGTCCGCCCCCGGTTTCCTCCACCAAAGGCCAATCATATCCCCTGGGGATAGGATTTCTATTTCTCCTTTAACTCTGACTGCAACCTCATTGCCAAGTTCTTGGGAGCAGGGGTGTGCTGGTGAGTGTGTGAACAGCTGGTTCTGGTGGCAGTGTTTGCCGATTTCCACGCTGGAAATGCTCCCACCCTGGCCCATTTGAAGCTGCTCCAGTGAGGTCAGTGCACACAGAGTTGGGCAGCTCCAGCACACACACCCCTGCCTAGGGGGCACCTCTGCATTGCCTTCAGCGGTGACAACGGGAGGTCTCTTATCATCTATTCTGAGCTCACATCTCAAATGATGGGGTTTTTTGTTTGTTTTTTAAGATGAAGTCTCACTCTGTCACCTGGGCTAGAATGCAGTGGCACAGTCTCAGCTCACTGCAACCTCTGCCTCCCCAGCTCACTTGATTCTCCGGCCTCGGCCTCCTGAGTAACTAGGATTACAGGCTCGTGCCGCCACACCCAGCTAATGTTTATATTTTTAGTAGAGACGGGGGTTTCACCATGTTGGTCAGGCTGGTCTCGAACTCCCTACCTCGGATCCACCCACCTCCACCTCCCAAAGTGTTGGAATTACAGGTATGAGCCACTGAGCCCAGCTCAAACGATGTTTATGAGAAAATGGCCCACAGGGTAGGAGAGGGTTAAAAATATGTTATGTCCCCTGGCAGGGGGCGGGGGCTGGAGGAGGGGGAACCTGCGAGCAAACAGAGGGCATGGGAAAATCTTGGGGGTGCCATGTCCTGGAAGGATCCCCGCTTGTTCCCAGGCTGGGAGGATGAATGACACCGTGGATAATAAGTGGAAGTAGGGCTCTGCTGGACTCTCACTGCCCTCTCCAGGAGGGGCCCTCCCCACTTCACCCCTGCACAATCGCTTCCTCTGTTCCCAGCGCTCCAGCGCCCAGCTTCCCTCAGAGTCCCATCCAAGCTGGAGTCAGGATAAAAACCACCATTGACCGGCACTTCCTCTGCACCCCGCGCTGGACTGGGTCCTCCAGACCCGATTTTCATGGAATTCACGCCACTGCCCACGGGCTTGGTGGGCGTAGTCTCATCACAAAGATGAGGTTTAGGGAGGTCAGAGGAAGGGTTTCAGGGTCCCAGTGTCAGGGCTGGGATTTCCACGGTGCTGCCGGGGTCAGAGAGGGCATGTGGAGTCACAGAATAATAATAACAATGGCCATGGCTAGTGTTTACTGAGGACTTTTCTTTCCTTCTTCTTTTTTTTTTTTTTTTTTTTTGAGGCAGAGTCTTGCTCTGTCATCCTGGCTGGAGTGCAGGGGCACAATTTTGGCTCACTGCAACCTCCAACTCCTGGGCTCAAGTGATCCTCCCACCTCAGCCTCCCGAGTAGTTGGGACCACAGGTGCGTGCCAGCATGCCTAGCTAATTTTTGTATTTTTAATAGAGACGGGGTTTTACCATGTTGGCCAGGCTAGTCTCGAACTCCTGACCTCAAGTGATCCATCTACCTCAGCCTCCCAAAGTGTTGAGATTACAGGTGTGAGCCACCACGCCTGGCCTGAGGACTTAAGTTTGGAAGTGAGGATGTACATGCATGTGGGCTGCTTGAATCCTCATCACCGCTCTGTGAGATACTATGGTTCCCAATCTGCAGATGAGAAACCCCAGGCTGCAAGAGGGGAGGCATTGTGAGCTCTGTTCCAGCGGCAGGATGGGACGGAGAGCCCCTTGGGAGGGAGGAGTGGGCAGCAGGGCCGCTGCCCAACCAATTCATGCAGCCCACTCCCCACCTCACTCCGCAGTCTAGCTTTGGTCCCTGGGGTCTCCCTAGCCCTCCAGAGGAGGAGTACTTTCCCTAGCGGTGTTTGTTTGGGGTAGATCCAAGGTCCCGAAGTTCCTGCCACAGGCTCTGTCTGCGTGATAGGAAAGGAAATCTTTATCCTTCCCCTCCGTGCCCAGCCTCCCGTTGGCTAAGCCGGCACCTGGGCGGGGAAAAGGGTAGAATGAGGCTATTCAGAGTTTTCCTGATGCAATAACTGATTGCAAAATCCTTGCATCCCTGAGTGTTTTATGGAGGCTGGTAATTCTAAGCGGCACCAGGAAATCCCAAACTCACCCAGCTGCCAGCACACAGCCCTGCAGCTCAATCGATAGGGAAGAGGAGCAGTTACCCCGAGGCTGGGTGTCAGATAAACAAAGGGAGCACCAACAATAGCCCCATGGGGATCCAGTCCTTCCAACTCCGGAGTCCCATTTGCTGCACTAGGTCCTCTCAGGTGGGAGGAGGAAACCCGTGTCTCAATTCACAGATGAGGACACTGATTTGTTCAAGGTCACTGGGTAAGTAAAGGATTCTGGGCCTGGCGCAGTGGTGGCTCATGCCTTTAACCACAGCACTTTGGGAGGCTGAGGTGCACAGATCACGAGGTCAGGTGTTCGAGACCATCCTGGCAAACACGGTGAAACCCCTTCTCTACTAAAAATGCAAAAATTAGCCAGGCATGGTGGCGCGCGCCTGTAGTACCAGCTACTCTGGAGGCTGAGGCAGCAGAATCGCTTGAACCCGGAGGCAGAGGTTGCAGTGAGCCAAGATCATGCCACTACACTCCAGCCTGGTGACAGAGAGAGACTCCACTCAAAAAAAAAAAGAGTAGGATTCAGACTTTCAGACTCCTGGTCTAGTGTTCATTTCTCCACAGTTAGGAGAGTCCAAAGTCACTGGAGGCAGTGGGTAATGCTATTAGGAGGGGCCAGAGAATGGCAGAGGGACAGGAGGACAGCAAACCTAAGGGGCCTGTAGCCAGACTGTCCCACGTGCAAATCATGGCTCAGCAGCGTCAGGCAAGTCACTTAACCTTTCTGAGCCTTCGTCCTCTGCAGGTGGGACAGGGAGATGATGGTTAGGCGTCTGCACTCTGAAGTCAGAATGCCTGGACTGTAATCTTGGCTGCCCTACTTACAGGCTAGGCTCTGTGACCTTGGACAAGTCACTTAACCTCTCGGTGGCTCGGTTTCCTTATCTGTCAAATGAACCTTTTAAAACCCACCTATAGGTTTGCTGTGAGGATTTTCTCATTTTCTTTTTCTTTTTTTTTTTCTGAGTAGCTTAATATTTGACCTTCTGAACGTTTTATTTATTTATTTTTTTAAGAGATAGGGTTTCACTGTCTTAGCCGGGATGGTCTGGATCTCCTGACCTTGTGGTCCGCCTGCCTCGGCCTCCCAAAGTGCTGGGATCACAGGCTTGAGCCACCGCACCTGGCTTTGCTGTGAGGATTTTTTTTTTTTTTTTTAATTTAAAGATGGGGTTTCACCATGATGGCCAGGCTGGTCTTGAACTCCTGACCTCAGGTGATCCACCCACCTCCGCCTCCCAACAGCGAGGATTTTCTTTACTAATGCGAGTAGGGTTCTTAGCATAAGCCTGGCGTATGGTAAACAGTCAGTCAATATTAGCCGTTAGTATTGCCTGCAAAATGGAGAAGAAAAGAGCTTTGCAGTCTCTGCATGGTGGCTCATGCCTGTAATCCCGGTACTTTGGGAGGCCGAGGCGGGCAGATCTCTTGAGGTCAGGAGTTCCAGACCAGCCTGGCCGACATGGTGATACTGCATCTCTACTAAAAATACAAAAATTAGCCGAGTGTGGCGGCCCATGCTTATAATCCCAGCTACTCGGTGGGGCTGAAGCAGGGAATCACCTGAACCCGGGAGACAGAGGTTGCAGTGAGCTGAGACTGCACCCCTGCACTCCAGCCTGGGCAACAGAGTGAGACTCTGTCTCGGAAAAAGAAAAAAAAGAGCCTTTGTAAATTAAAGGAAACAGCACATTTGGGGGCATGGGGGCAGGGTGTGGTTGAGGGGAAGTGCGGGAGAGTTCTCCCTCCACAGATTGAATTGGAACCTTCCAGAAAGGAGAAAGAAACATGGGAAGGGGACCCAGGCTGGCCCTGGGCCGCTGTGGGATATTTCCTTTTGAAGCACCCACGTGGCCTTCACCTTTGTGCTCTGTTCACTCTTCCTTGAGTGCAGTCCCACCCCCTTCGGCCACTGCTCCCTCCCAGCAGAGATCCCCTGGGGAGAATTAGCTGGAACTGGAAATCCTCCTGCTCAGGGTAGCGAGAGGGCAAAAATGTAAATACACACTGGCCTCGGAGTTTCATAACTGCCGTGAGTCACTTCCCTTCACAGAAGACATGGCAGAGGGACTAGCGCTCCGAGTCCGATCAGTGAGGGGGACTTAAGTGCCTTTCCAGGCATCTTCACTGGAGTCCGCTCCAAGTTCCCTCCACCGGAAGGATGTGCTTGGATGTTTGTGCTGAAGGCATGTCAAGGTTCAGAAGAGGGAACGGAACCCGCCTGGACCCAGGTCACAAATTTCCCTCCTCAAACATCGTTTCTGTCTCCTTCGTTCTTGGCCACTGAAGACCCTTTGCCAGCTGCCTCGGAGGCCTGGCCACTTGCCACGCATACATTAGAAATTCTTTAGTTTGCAAGTAACTGAAATTACAGTATTATAATAAATAGGGGTTTATTTTCTCACATTAAAAGAAATTCAAAACAGAAGAACAGTTTTGCTTTTTTGGCAGCAGAGTGATGACAAAGCCAATCATCCCATGATTCTCCGGGCCTTTCCCTCAAGGTTGCAAGATGGCTGCTGCTGCTCCGCATATCACCTCCACTCTCAAGGCAGAAAAAGGAGAGAAGAGCACAAAATGGTGGTGCTGTTGGTGTCTGTTCCTATATCTGTTGCCTATTATTGCACAAACTACCATGGCCAAGATAAGAGGCTTCAAACAGCAGTCTTTATTAGCTCACAAGTCTGAGAGTCGGCATTTTGGAGTGGGATCCGCTGGCAGTTCTTTTACTCTTTTTTGTTTGTTTGTTTTGAGACGGAGCTTCACTCTTGTTGCCCAGGCTGGAGTACGATGGTGCGATCTGGGCTCACCGACACCTCCGCCTTCCAGGTTCAAGCGATTCTCCTGCCTCAACCTCCTGAGTAGCTGGGATTACAGGCATGCACCATTATACCCGGCTAATTTTGTATTTTTAGCAGAGACGGGGTTTCTCCATGTTAGTCAGGCTTGTCTCGAACTCCTGACCTCAGGTGATCTGCCTGCCTCGGCCTCCCACACTGCTGGGATTACAGGCGTGAACCACCGCGCCCGACCAGTTCTTTTACTCTTTTTTTTTTTTTGAAGAATAAAAGAGAGAAAGAAAGAGAAAGAGGGGGAAGTTTGTTTTTTTTTTTAAGAGAAAGAAAGAAGTAGAATAAAAGAGAAAAAAGGTTCTTTTACTCTTAACCAGGTTCACTCATGCAACAGCAATCTGTGGATGACTTAGTGGAGGCTGCATTGTCCAAGATAGCCTCACTCACATATCTGGTGCTGGACTCTGGCTGTTGGAGACCTGAGCGCAGAAGCACAGATCAGAGTGATGCCATTGCTGGAAGCATTTCATGAGCCAAGGAAGGCTGCAGAAGGCAAGGAATGGCTTCTCCCCTGAAACCTCCAGATGCAATGCAATCTTACCAACACCATGATTTTACCCTAGTAAGACTGATTTTGGCCAGATATAGTGGCTCATGCCTGTAATCCCAGCACTTTGGGAGGCTGAGGCAGGCGGATCACCTGAGGTCAGGAGTTCGAGACCAGCCTGGCCAATATGGTGAAACCCGTCTCTACTAAAAATACAAAAATCAGCCAGGCATGGTGCTGCACGCCTGTAGTCCCAGCTACTCAGGAGGCTGAGGCAGGAGAATCGCTGGAACCCAGGAGGCGGAGGTTGCAGTAAACTGAGATCACGCCATTGCACCCCAGCCTGGCCGACAGAGTAAGACTCCTCTCAAAAAAAAAACCTATTTTGGTCTTCTGAACTCCGGAACTTCAGAACTGTAAGATAATTGATTGATGTTGTTTTAAGCCACTAAGTCTGTGGTAGTTGGTTGCAGCAGCCATAGGAAACTATATCCCTCCACTGCTCTCTAAGACAGGGCTTAGCCAATTATGGCCCACCGCCTGATTTTGTAAATAAAGTTTTATTGGAACGCTCATTCCTTTCCATGTTATCTATGTTTGCCTTTCTGCTAGCACAGTAGCTGTGACAGAGATCACGTGGCCTACAAGACCAAGGCTCTGGAGAGCCACCATAGCTGGCTCTTCACTAGAAGTTTACCAGCCCGAATTCCAGGACGCTAGCCGAGGCTTCCTTGCACAGTGGTCGTAGGGGAGCAAAAGAGCAAGTGTTGGCTTCAAAGTTTCTGGAGACCTAGGC